>VDFB02211272.1:0-18137 GCA_007258455.2 Sequoia sempervirens
ATTGCTTGTGTGAATTGATTAGAGCGCTGCTGGTTAAAGTTTTCATTGCTAAGGACATGTTTGGTTTCTTCCTCGAGCTCGAATTTCATCTGCATTGATCCATGGTAGGTCATCATTGGCCCTCCTTTTATTTTGCCTGGTGATTGAGTGTTTCTGCATTGGGTGATGATAATTTTGGGTCGGCCCTTGCTTGATTTTGATTCCGAATTTATAGAGTTGGGGTTGGATTCGTTTCTTCAGGAATTTCTATTTCCGTGCCCTAGGAGCTTGCATTTATCCATTAGATAACGAGTGTATCCTTTAGACGGGGTTCTGGGTTAGATTATTTGCCTTTTTAGTGCGAAATCAGCCATATTGTACGAGGTTAGGGTTTTCCTCGGTGTTCAGCCCAGAACTGAGAATTCGTTGTGATTGAGCGATCTTGTCCTGGTATCACACTGACCCCCCCGTCCTGTGAAGATCCGGGTGCTTTAGGTAAATCCTTAGCTGATATTTTAAACCTTAAAGTTTCCCCTGGTTTTAATGGCGGAGGGCTGGTTATTCAAATTAGGGCATCGTTGTTTTGGCATTGGGATTCATCCTTTGAGAGCTTTTGAGAAGTTGAAGTCCTTTGCGTCCTAAGTCTTGTTGATTACTGTCGGTTTTGAGACCATCAGAACTCAGGAAGAGGAGATCCCGTGATCATCTGGCTTTTGGTTCGCGTTTTGTCGTTTATCGGGTTTCCGAGGTCCTCACGGAATTCCACCGCTTTCGGATTTTCCCGGTTTGGGTTTATTCCGCGGGCTGGGGTAATTATCAGAACATTTCAAGCTGTCCACGAAAATCTGTTCTATCTAGATTTTTCTGGATCATACTACCTGGCTTTGTCCTTTTTGATGTTTCGATGATAGGACTAATGGAATGATTGTTAAATGCTTATTTCTTGTTGCCAGTGAGTGAATTCCATGATTATCTTTTGATCTTTCATCCGTACTAACGATCCATTTGACTAATGATGCTTTGGCAGCAGGAATCCGTCTGGGTCGGATTTCTCCAAAATTTTGCCCTGACTGGATTTTTTCGGATTGCGATATTTTCCCGGACTGCTTTGTTTTTCTGGATCTTCAAAGGATTGGCAGTTGTGATGAATTTTAATGGTTTTATATGATCTTATGCTAACCTTTGGTCAGATTATGCCTAATGATTGAGTACTAATGATGTCTTTTGTGGGTGCAGGCCGAACCAAGCAAGGCTGCTACCGGAAAATCTAAGGGCGGCTCGGAGGGGTCATCCATCTCTGAGGCAGAACGGTTACGATTAGATATCAAGAGTCAGCTTCCCGAGAGCAAGGTATCTTCTGTGTGGGCCGAAGTATCTGATACCAATGTGGGAGCCTGGAGGTATGAAGAATTTAAGCAAAGGATCACGGAGAAGGACCTGTCAGCCCTGAGGCAAGGAATGATGAAATCCAGACTAGTACATGTGGCAGGCTTCCCTTCGGCAATTCAATGCTATGAGTTGATTCTTGAGTGTGCCAGGCAATATGATTTTGATACACAAAGGGTGGTTAGTACCGAGGGAAGAGTTCTGGCGAATTCCAGCCCTGTTTCCATTGCACAAGCTTTCAGCATGCCTGATCTACCCTCAGTGAGTGCTCTGAGTATAGACACTGCCAGAACATATTATGAGAATGAACCCATCAAGGCTCAACAAATGATCAACTCATGGTTAGAGAAGCCAAAGTCCCACCATTCTAAGTTTCCCAAGCAGTTGCACAGGGTTAAGTTCAGGTCAGATGTATATGATGCTATCACCCTTTTGAGCAGGGTGGCAGGATTGAAAAGTGCAGGAGTGTTGGAGAGTTGGATGGTCCATGTGATCACCAAAATTGGACAAGGGACTAATTATCACTGGGCAGGGCTTATCAGTGCATAAATTGACAAGCAATTAAGGAGTGTCCTAGAGACCAAGAAATTTACTATGTCTTCTTATATCATGTATGTGTTAGCCATATCCTACCCATACAAGGGTCTGAACCCACAAGGGACGCTTGGACAGAATATTATCTACGAGGTCTATCCAGAATTGCATCTTGGGCATAAAGATTACAGAAGGGCTAACGATGCATTCACAATGCATATCACCCAAATGCTACAGAATGCTGAACACATGAGGCTGTCGGATGGAGCCAAAGGGCTAATAAAGAACTATGGAGCTTGGTTCATCCAATTCCCCACCTTCACCTATCTCAGAATTGATGGATGCCCGGTCGCTCCATACAGGTTGCCTCGGTATCCAACTGATCACCTTGTTTTGTTGGAGGTTGTGAGGCAAATTTGTGAATTTGATGGTGTGGTAAAGAGAGAGAAGCACAAGACAGGCTTTGGTGGAGACTTCCCCCTTGGAATTGGTGTGGTAGAAATGTGCCCTTCTATCCAATCATCCCACACTACAGAAGAGGAATTGGCAGCATATGGTTTCTCTTTCCATTCCAAAAGGATGAACTTTGACATAATAGGAGAAGCGCAGAAGAAAGCTACTAGGGAGTACAGGCATAAGGATGACCTAGAAGATTATTGGGTCAATATCAAGGACGACCTTGAGGCCAGAAAGAAGAGATATTCCAGGCTCCCTGTGGAGGAAGTCAGACAATACAATGTCAAGCTGATCCCGGATCAGTTGGAGGATGATGGAAATCTGGTACAGGACCACACCTATGAAGCAGTGAAGGATTGGCCGGTTGGGGATATCAATTGGAATGAGGACGAGGTTACAGAATTGGAAGATCTAATGGCCCCAGTGATGAAATTCAACCTTTCTTGGCTTAAACATAAGATTTGGCAGCTAGAGAATGAGAAGGTAACCTGCACCTTCAATTTGATGGGCAGTCTCAGCCCCATGTCTACTTCAGAGGAATCCGGGGAAGATGACCCCAAAGGGAAAACTGCCAAAAGCTCCCCTTTTAAGATCAAGATCAGAGGCCCTAAAGAAGGTGAACCCGAGGCGAAGGGAAGCCAAAAGGAAAGAGAAGGTGGAAGACCTTGATGATTAGCAAGTCCTCTGATGAGGAAGACTTGGGAAAAGCAGAAGAGGAAGATGCTCCCCCACCACCAAAGAAAGCAAGAACGACCCGGACCTCGAAGAAAAAGAGTCAAGAGGCATCAAAGGATGAGCCTCCAGTTGTTGAGGTGGAGAGCTCAGGAGGGGAGAAAGCTAAAGTCTACACAAGGAGATCCAGGACTCCATCTCCAAAGGACACTGTGCCTAAGACAGATCCTCCGCCAAAATCACCAACCACAGAGCCATCCAAGGCTGTTTCTCCTCCACCGAGCGCACATGAAGAGGAAATTCCAGAGGAACATGAAACTAGCGGAGGGGCGGAGCTCTTCGAGGAAGGGACACTCTTTGGTGAGGCAATGGAGCTCGAGGCAGAGGAGATTGAGAAGCACCCTTCCCTTTTGGTGATGTATGAGGATTCTCCGGAGAATGGCAGGGGTGACGGATTCCCTGAGCAGAAGGAAGATACTCCTGTTAAAACTCCATCACCAGTGCAACTAGAGGCGGGGCTTGATGAAGGCGATCAAGGTGAACAGATTCCTAGGAAGGAGGATGATAAAGTAGCTGTAGAGGAAGAATAAAAAGTGGCGGAACAATCGGAAGGAATCAGAACTGAAGAAATCCAGGTAGACCCTGCAGCCCCGAATTGGTTAGAAAAAGAACTTGCAAGGAAAAAACAAGTGATTGTTGAGGATACTCCCTTGGACTGGGATGAAATGCTGTCGAAGATCGGTAAAGGAAAGAAAAAGAAGACAGCTAGGGTAATCTCAAGGGTGGAAAGAGATGAAACAAACAACAGGGTTATCCATATTGCCACCCCTGCTGCAGACAAGACAAGAGAGGAAGTCACCGGTCAGGACTACCATGTTCAGACTATCAACCTCGGGCCGGCCTCCATGGAGCAAGATATAGAGGAGTATGAAGGGTCCAGTGCTGTAATCATTGGCAGATTGAGGAAAGAGACCCGAACCAAGCATGAACTGAAGAAAGAAAATGAGAGACTAAGAAAATGCTTGGAGGAGGTGATGAAACCCTTGCAGTCCCTCCATCCTTCTTCATCTGCCGCTCCTGGATTTCTGCCCAAGGAAACCATCTCCGGAATTGAGAAATTGAAGGCCTCAACTCAAGATGCCATAGATTGGCTGATGAGTGTGCAAACGAAAGGAGATGATACCATCAGGGACATTCTTTTAGTTGGAAAGGATGCAGTCAGGGCTAGAGAATTATTAGAGCATGTACTGTCCCAGGATAAAGGGGACATGGATCTCTTGCTGCAGAAATCAAGGGTTATCTTGGGGCATGGCAAAGAACAACTGGCTAAGGATGGCATCCTTCCTTCTTCCAGATTGGATGAACCTTGGGAGTGGTTCGAAGCTCTGCAGATTAGGAAGAAGGTCATAAGGAAGATCCAGAAGCGGAAGAAATCAATTGATGGGGATCTCACTGCAGTATATGATGGATGCATTGCCTTCTTTGAGGTGATGACTGGAAGGAGGAAGATAGCTCCCAAATATCTAATCTTGGAGCAACTGAAGGAGTGGTGGCATGAATTTTATGCCCCGGATTCTGAAGGAGTTATAACGGGCCACCAGTTGGATGATGCAGCCACCTACTTGGCGGTAATGGATAGATATCTGTCCAGCAAGGAAGATTGGAGTAAAAATGTTGAACAGTCCAAGGAAGAAATTGACTCTATTAAATGTCGGCCCAAGGTTTTGCCATTGCCACCTGTCATCGAGTTGGATGGAGTATTTTTGAGGGTCCAAGGGTCATCGGTTCAGAAAAAGGGTAAGGGAAGTGGCAGTTAATGCTCATTTCAAGATTTGTGCTTCCCTATTATCATAGGGCATGCATTGGACCGGACTTCATTGGGGATTGTGTCAAGGCCGACCTTGATGGTGGAGGGCATTTAATGTGTGCCTTTGTTTGATTTCCTTCCTGAGCTGACCTGTTTTGGCAGTTTTTATTATTTTGTAAAAATGTTTGGCTGGGCCGACATATCTTGGGATTTGCTATAATAGGCATTCTTGCCTCATTGTAAAGAGTTAGACATTAGCTAGAAGACATTAGAAATAAAAGAGAAAAAAATAGAGTATTTTTGTAATAGGAGTAGTATTCAATTTCTTGAAGCAAATACTGTATCAAAATAGTGGAATTGTTGCAGCATTTTGGGTGATTAATACAACTGAAGACATTGTGGTTTTCCTAGTGCAATCTGTTGTGTTATTACATCTTGCATGGTTCCTGTTGTTTTATCTTTTAAATTGCTTGAAGATTTAGGGTTTAATATTCAAACAGGATTAGTTTCTAGTTTGGTGAACAAAAGCCATGATTGCTGTTTTGGAAACAAGCTTGTAGTGAAATCGCCCTTGAGTACTCCATGAATTATCCGCATTGTATCGGGTGAAGCCGGGTGTCCCGGACCAATATTTATTCTGCAGTTGCTGCGCTGGATTTTGTGGATGCATATCTTTTCGCGGTTTGAAAATTCTCATATACCTTTGTATGATTCCACCGTTCTTGTAAGATTGCATTGTGGGTTGATCAGGAACTGGTTATTTGAGATTGTATCCGTATTCCGCATACCATTTCACCTATTCTTGCGAAGGCTGGATCTGTCTGATCCCTTTTGCACCCTTGTCTTTTGCTATTTCTTTATTATCCGGTTATATTTAAGATTTAAGATCATCAAATTGCAAGATCTGATAAGTGGAAAGATACATTTTGCTGGTAGTAAGGTCCGATTGTGATTACCAGCATTTCACATATTATCTGAGTTGTTTATGCATTGTTATGACCTAACACTCGAGAGACCTTGGGGTGATTTTCAGTAATTTATTGTTGAAGATTACCTTTCAAGAGAGATAGAATACTACATTCTATCTGAGTTGTTGCTATGTAGAAAACACCATCAATAGATTGGCGCTAGAAGGAGGGCCTGAATGAGCACACTGGATCGTTTCTTGAATGCCATCTCTCTAGAGAGATTTAGGAGAAATACCAGATCTACCACAGGAGAGGAAGATTTAGAGGAGCTACAGTTCCCCACTAGGTCAAGAAGGACTCGAGAAAGGGGAGAATCATCATCACCCATCCCTTCATCCGCATCATCCAGATCTTCACATCCACAGGTCGAAGCCATACCCATCCCTGAGGCAGTTCCCATTCAGCAACCTCAGCCTGTCGGTAACCAACCACAACCACCTCCCCCACTTCTACCAATGGCTTTCCTTGCTAATAATCCATCGCCCCTATTCTTCCAAGCCTACAATGTAATGCCTAAAAACCCTGAGAATTTATGTTCAAAATTCCATGCCAATGACCCAAATAGTACTGCAGAAGAACATGTGAGGATTTTCCAAACCTATCTCAAAGACAGAGGGATTGTCCATGAGGATGTCACCTGTAGGTTGTTTCCTTACTCACTAGGAGAAGAAGCCTTTTACTGGTACAACCATCTCCCTACTGGTTCAATTCTTAATTGGAATGATCTTGAAACTGCCTTTTTACAGAAGTTCTGAATACCCATTAGTGCCAACGAGTTATACCTGCAATTCATCAAAGTCAAGAGAGAGGTCAATGAGCCAATATCCAGTTTCAATAATAGGTTTCACCGTTCATACACCAGATTGCAAGACCCATATGTTTTAGATGATGATACATCCCTGGGAGTCTATTATGAAGCTCTGGATAGCCTAACAGCAACCTTTTTGAAATGGAGACCCAATCCTCCAGGAACCCTAACTGATGCTTATACAGAAGCTGTCAAGCTTAGTACAGATTTGAGACAACACTTGACTGGACCGCTGCCTTCTTTAGGACCAGTTGCGCATCCTGGCCAGGTTCAAGCAGTAAATCAAGCACTTACCAATCATACTCCAATCATGAACCCAGTTCCTTAATTACCTATGGTGTCACACCCTGGTCATCCCATGAGCCAAGTCTCCCCTATGACGAACTTCCCACAACAGCAGGTTAACCAGCCCATGTATCAGCCACAGCCAAATAGTTTCCCTGCTTATCTACAAAATTCTGAAGTATTACATCAGTCTATGGGATCTGCTACAATGTTTGTCCCTCCTCAGAGTAACCCAAGCCGGCCCCCTTTTGTAGACTCAAATAAAGAGAGGATTGATGAAATAGCTGAGCAGATAAAGAAGTTAAACCTAGAGGTGACTTACCTCAGGAATCAAAATAGTCAGTTACAAGCTGCTCAGAAAAGCATGCAGTCCAATCAGAACAGAGAGTTTTCACAAGGCCAGAATTTTGATAGGGGACAATGTAATGAGAGAGGATCCTATAATGACAGAGGATACCATTAGGATAGGGGTTACAACAATGATAGAGGGTTCAATAATGAAAGGAGACATAATTTTGATAAAGGCCAAAGTAGTGGATCAGGATTTGACAAGAGGCCATCGCAGGGACAGAATAGAATGTGGAATACGGGACCTAACAATGGAGGAGTTCCTACTCCCTTGGATCAACCCGTCAACCAATCAACAAACCAGCCAGTCAGTCAAGACAAGCCTCCCAGTGGAGTATATTTGGCTGAGGCAGCCCTGTCAGGATGGTGTAGGCTCCATAAGACAAGTCAGCATTCAGAGTTAGAATGTCCAGAGTTCCAAACTGCTGCCTCTATTTTCCAGTATGAGGTGGAGAATAATGCGAATGGGCAGGAGATTGTTCCCTCAAGCCCTTATGATTCTCCTGTGTTAGTATTAAATCACCTCCCTTCCCAGCAAATGAAGAGAATATCCCAGAGGAAGAATCTGACTCCCATGAAGACAAAACAGATCAAGTCTGCAATGGAGATGAAGTGGCTCAGCTATTCAATGAAGAAACAATGAATGATAATGGCCCTCTTGATCAGGAGGAAGCCTACGTTGAAGAAGTACAGATGTTCCAGAGGTAGGGTTTGAGGGATATGCCTCATAGGCGCCCACAAGCTGGAGGTCCTTTCACTACTTCCATTCCTCCTAACAACTTCAGTACTCCCCCAGATCCTCATGCTAGCAATAATCCATCCTATCCACCTGTTTCCAGACAATACCTTTCTAAAGAACGACAAGCTCAAATTGACCCACAGAAGGAAAAGGTTGTTCAAGTGTGTAAAGACAAGGTGGAGGAACCTCTCAGGGAAGTATCAACCAATATGAGTGAGGAGCAGATGGCTTCTTATGTTGCTGAGGAGTTCAAGAAATTAAAGGTAAATCTCTCAGCATTTGAATTATTAAGATTCCCTGCAATTAGGAAGGCAGTTTTGGGTACTTATGATGTACGTTCAGTGTCTTTGGACAAGCCTTTTGGTGAAGATATCAGCAAGATTTCTAGTTCTCAGCCTCAGAAGACACAAAATTAGACTAACCTTCCCCCTGGAGACAAAGGAAAAGAAAAGGATAAGACTCAAGTGGCTCAAATAGATACTCAGCCTACTTTGTTTCAAGGAAAGACAGAAACTCCACCATTTCTGATTTCTGTGCGCATATTCGGTAAGAATCTGCATAATTGTTTATTAGATTCTGGTGCTTCCACCAATGTGATGCCCTTTGGAGTTTGTAGAGCTCTAGGAATTACACCTGCTGATTCTCAGAAGAAGGTAACTCAGTTAGATAGAACTGAAGTAAATGTGGTGGGAGAGTTAAACATGATCCAAATGCAAATAGCCTCTGATCCAAGGATTCAGCAGGTTATCAATATTCAGGTAGCTGATATTCCTGATGCGTATGGTTTGATTCTAGGAAGAGATTTTACGAAGGCTCTGAATAGTTATGTGTCCACTGATCACTCTCACATGTGGCTTCCCTGAAAAGGAGTGCCCAATCAGATCAAAATTGAGAGAGAGCCAAGAATGAAGTACATGATTACAGAATACCAAAAGACTTCAACAGAAGTTCTGATATCAGAAGTAGGAATGGGAAATTACATGTTGTCATCTCAGTATGAGGAATCAGACTCAGAGGAGATATTGATGCTGCACACAATGCCTGTTGATGCAGAAACGGGATCCAGCCCTGTTACTGTTTTGACAGAGTCAGTTCAGGAAGAAAAGGAACCTAAAGATAATCAGATCAGTCTGTTGGACAGTTTCCGGGAATTCATCAAGCAGTGTATGGAGAATCAAACCCACCTAGGGAAAAGGACACGCTTTGAGGAATTACTCTTACCTAATTGGTGTAGAGTTCATAATGCTTCCCATTCGGAGTTGGATTGTTGTTTATGCCAAACAGCAGTAGAACAAGTATAGAGATGCATGAGTCCAACTAAGGCAGTTAAGACAGACAAGCAGAATCCTCAGGAAGAGTGTGAAAGCAAGAGGCCTGTATTGCCTAAAGAATCACACAGCAATATTGAGCCAAAGGATGTAATAAAGAAGACTACCACTGCTGAGTGTTGGACTCTCAGATTTGATGGATCCAAATCCAAACATGGAGCTGGGGCAGGGTTTGAACTGATTAGTCCAAAAGGTAAGAATTTCTTTGCAGCCCATAGGCTCCAATTCCATTGCACAAATAATGTAGCGAAGTATGAAGCGTTAATTCATGGACTTCTTATGGCGCTTAAGAAAAAGGTCAAGGTTCTACAAGTTTTTGGTGATTCAGAATTAGTATTCAAACAAGTAAGGAGGCAATATGCATGCCATGATAGGAGAATGACTAATTATAGGCATAGAGTGTGGGACCTCATTGAAGGGTTTGATGCCTTCAACATTCAATTGATATCAAGACGGAAGAATCAAACAGTTGATTCTCTGGACCAGGCAGCAAGCACTCTGCAACCTCTATCCATGTCAGGATTAAAGAAATTCACTATTGAATTGACCCCTGTGTCATCAGTACCAGACAATGTTACTAACTTCCAGGTATTTGAAGATGACAAGCATATTTTAGATTTTATCACAAATACAGATGTTTTTGCTTCCCAAATCATTGATGAAATAGAGCCTCAGGAAGCAGAATTGGATCTAGAAGGTGTGTTGAATCTAAAATCAAACACTATTCCCAGGGGGTGGTACAGTTGGAATGCATTTTTGATATGGATAAGATTAAGGATCAGGAACAAAAGTCCAAGAAGGAATCCATCAGTGGACAGTGTGATACTTACAATATGGGAACTGGAGATAATGCCAAGAACATTTTCATTGGCAAAGTATGCACTCCTGAAGAAAGAAAAGGAATAATTGGAGCACTCCACAGCTTTCCTGATATTGTGGCTTGGAGTTATGAAGACTTGAAGACCTATGATACATCAATCATAACTCATACTATACCCCTGAAGCCAGATGCCAAGCCTTTCAGACAGAGACAGAGACCTATCAACGCATTGTTGGAACCAGTCATACAGAAAGAAGTTCAAAAGTTGCTATCTGCCAGAATCATATTTCTAGTCAGGCATTCAACATGGGTGGCAAACCTGGTTCCAGTAAGGAAAAAGAATGGAGAAATTAGGCTCTGTGTCGATTTCAGAAATCTAAACAGATCATCAGAAAAGGATAACTATCCAGTTCCCTCTTTGGATGAATTGCTTCAGGTGGTTAATGGATCCTAGATGATGTCCTTTCTAGATGGTTATTCAGGGTACAATCAAATGATGTTCCAGTATGAGGACAGACACAAGACTGCTTTTACAACCAAGTGGGGTACTTTCACCTACAGGAGGATGCCCTTTGGACTCATTAATGCAGGAGCCACGTTCCAATGAGCTATGGATATTGCCTTCAAAGATATCATAGGCAAATGCATCATCATTTATATGGATGATTTGACTATGTTTTCGAAGAACAGAGGGGATCACATCTCGGATCTGCACAAAGTATTCCAAAGGTGCAGAGAATTTGGCATATCCTTGAATCCCAAAAGGTGCATCTTCGGAGTAACAGAAGGAAAGCTACTGGGACATGTCATATCAGAAAAGGGAATCACTATTGATCTGGAAAGAGTGGAGGCCATCTTGAAGATTCATCCACCTGCTAGAAAAAAGGAAATGAAGTATTTCTTTGGTAAGATTAACTTTGTAAGAAAATTCATCACTAGATTTGCTGAAATTGTTAAGCCATTGAATGCAATGTTGAAACAAGATGCCAAGATTGAATGGACTACAGAAGCAAATGAAGCCTTTGCAGAGATCAAAAGAGCTATTGTTGATGCTCCAGTGTTGGTAAGTCCTAATTATAGCAAACCCTTTTATATCTATTCATTTGCTTCAGACCACTCATGTGCTGGAATGCTTACTCAAAAGTCTGATGAGGGAAATGAGAATCCTATCGCTTTTATGAGCGCACCATTGAAAGATGCTGAGTTGAAATATCCAAGTGTAGAAAAGCAGGCGTATGCCCTGGTCAGAGCAGTAAAAAAATTTAGGCATTATATCCTCAGAAATAAGGTATATGCAATTGTCCCTGATTCTACAGTTAAGTTACTCCTGATGCAGAATTAGTTAGGTGAGCGTAGAGCTAAATGGGTGACTATGCTGCAAGAGTATGATATTGAGATCTAGGCCATGAAGTTGGTGAGAGGACAAGGACTCACTCAGACTATGGCAGAAATGGGCCCTAAATTGTCTGTTCAGAATTATAATATTGAAGAGGTTTCCCCAGATGGTTGGTATGATGACCTGGTGTATTATCTGTTGAATCAGCGACCTCCAGGTCATCTCAGTGCAGTTCAGAGGAGAGCTTTACGATTGAAAAGTGATGTTTTCATGTTGAAAGGAGTTGTTCTGTATAAAAGAAATCATGAAGGCATTTATTTGAGGTGTCTTAGGAAATAGGAAGTTGATCGAGTGATGGCTGAATTTCATGAGAAATATGGCACTGGTCATGGTTCTGAAATCGCCACTGCAAATCAGATTTTGAGGGCAGGGTATTACTGGCCTACACTGTTCAAGGATATTCACCAACATGTTAGGACATGTCATACTTGCTAGACTACAACAACAAGAGAAAGGTGTACATCACTTCCACTCCAACTGGTTACTGAGGTAAGACCTTTTGCTCAATGGGGTATGGATTTCATAGGCCCCATCAACCCCCCAT
The DNA here is from genome assembly GCA_007258455.2 of Sequoia sempervirens. Taxonomy (NCBI): domain Eukaryota; kingdom Viridiplantae; phylum Streptophyta; class Pinopsida; order Cupressales; family Cupressaceae; genus Sequoia; species Sequoia sempervirens. The sequence continues at coordinate 12,071 of VDFB02211272.1, forward strand.
CCTCTGCAGGGCACAGGTACATTCTCACTATTACTGATTACTTTACTAGGTGGACTGAAGCTTTTGCTTGTAGGCAATGTACATCTAAGGTAGTGATTGATTTCTTAGAGTCAGCTATTCTTAATCATTTTGGATGCCCTATTGCTGTTGTTTGTGATAATGGTCCTGCCTTTGCATCTTTGAAATTTTTGAATTGGGCCTTTGATCATGGCATTATTGTGAAGTTTGCATCTAATTATTACCCTCAGGGCAATGGTTTAGCAGAATCCTCTAATAAGAATTTGTTGACCATCATCTGTAAGTTGTTAGAGAGAAACCCTAAAGACTGGCACACCCAACTTCGGTTTGCCCTTTGGGAAAATCGTACCAAACTTAAGTCTTCCATTGGAACATCTCCTTACCACTTAGTATATGGTCTGGAGCCAGTATTCCCTATCCAACTCAAGATCCCAACTTTGCAATTTATAAATTAGTTTTATGATGAAGGGGATAGAAGGGAGGCTAGGTTAATAGAACTGCTGCACCTTGAAGAGAAACGTGACAATGCCCTTGAGAATTTTTCCAAACATCAGGGGGTAGTTAAGAGATGGTTTGACAGGAGAGCTAAAGTCAAAGCCTTCAGGATTTCTGACCTTGTATTATACTAGGATAAACCTCATGATCAGAAAGGAAACCATGGGAAATTTGACAAGTTGTGGCTTGGCCCATATCAGATTGCTGAAATACTTGGAGATAATGCCTTCCATCTGAAGACTCTCACGGGAGAGGATATCCCACTGCCTGTCAATGGGCAGTATTTGAAACATTATTTCCAGTCCTAAGCTGCCTGCAGCTCTCTGCTTTGTATATAGTTAGAATAGGTTTCCCTTTTGGTCTGCTTGTTTTGCTTTGGTTAGAGTAGGTTTGCTTTGGTTTGTTTGTTTTCATTTGCATTGCTCTTGCTCTTGGTTCTTTCTCTTTTGGGGATCTTTGGGTGCATCTATATGACAATGGTGACAAAGTAGGTTTGATGTTCTTGGTATTTCCCTTACAAACTCTAATCATCCTTTCAGGACACTATGGTACGAACTCTTTATCTTATCTCACTTTTCCTTATGCTGAGGCGAAGAGCTTTCTAGTCAATTTGAATGGGAATATACTGGGGTCTCATACTTTTTACTATTAATATACCTGAAGTTACTAAAGTTCCTTATGAGGTTTGAACAGGTGAAAAATCCTTTTTCTGCTCTAGTGCCACTATGATTCTCAGCCCTGAGTGTGGACTTCACTGTCCACAGGTTGAATGAAATGTGGGAAAAGAAAAGAAATATCAGCAAAAGAAGAAAAAAAAAAGAGAGAGAGAAGAAAATATTGAAACCAAAAGGTTTGAATTCAACTTATCAGGGGGATCTGAATATCTCTACCAGGGCTATAGACGCCTAGCTGGCAGTAGAGCTATGTTCAGGAGGATCATAGCAATAACCTCGTCGGGGCTATGGATGCCTGACTGGCAGTGAGACTCTATATAGGTTACTTTTAGAGTATGAATCTTTACATAGCTTGTTCATACCAAGTCTAGTTCGTGTTGCAACTAAGGGACGGTAATGAATGCATGTGCACACACTTTGACCCTGGTATAGGAAACTTTGAGTGACTAGGGGTCTTCTTTGTTTAAACACGAGATGGTGGCTAGATGTCTGAGTTGAAATCAGGAGTTTAGGGTTCTTGATTCTAGTTTGTCATTGAAATGCTCAGGAGCATTTCCCTAGCAGAGTTGCCATTTATTGTGCAGTTTTTGCACACACGCCCCACTTGGAGTAGGGACCCTCTTTTCTGGTGTTTTCAACCTTTGGTTTTATTAGACTTATCATTTTGAGGTCTTGACATGTTGGTCTTGCTAGCTTTGACCTTGTCTTGAGGCTGGAATTGATAAATTAAGTTTTAAGCCAGATTCGGGTTTTCACCTGAATCCAGGATTTTCCAGCTCTGGCGGATTTTCCCATGCCTTGGTTCCCTATCTGTTCCTGGCTAGATTCTCTGATTTTGGGTTTCTGCCTGGATCCAGGATTTTCCATTCCTGGCAGATTTTCCCGCACTTTTCCAAAGTCCCGGTCTTCGTCATTTCCCCGATTTCTGCATTTCTGCGAAATCTGTGTTTCCCTTATCTTGGGATTTTCTGAAATTTTGTTTTGAGCTCGGGTTTCCGGATTTGTTAGAAGTGTCTTGTCACTCATTAATGACTAGGTACCTCTACTCAGACGAGTATATGGGAAGATTTAGGGCATTTTGAACATCATTCTGACTTCGTTGCTCACTTGCTGATTGCTCTGGCGATTAAGATTTTCGTTTGAGCTTTGAAGGTTGGTCCTAAATCATTTGAGGGTGGATTGTTGGGCGTCGGTATCTGGATTTGCATTTCCTGGGCATGTTCATTTGCTCTGTGGTTTCCTCCTCAAGCTCGAATTTCATCCGCTTTGATCCATGGTAGGTTGTCGTTGGCCCCTTTTATTTATTTGCTTGATGATTGAGTGTTTTTGTGCTGATTGATGATAATTTTGGGTCGGCCCTTGCTTGATTTTGATCCCGTATTTATAGAATTTGGGTTTGATCCGTTTTCTTTGTGAAACCACATTACCCATGCCCTGTGAGCTTGTATTTTCCTATTAAAATAATGGGTCCATCCTTTAGACGGGGTTCTGGGTTAGATTATTTACCCTCTTAGTGCGAAATCCACCATATTGTACGAGGTTAGGGTTTTCCTCGGTGTTCGGCCCAAAACTGAGAATTCGTTGTGATTGAACGATCTTGTCCTGGTATCATGCTGACCCCCCCATCTTGTGAAGATCCGGGTGCTTTAGGTAAATCCTTAGCTGATATTTTAAACCTTAAAGTTTTCCCTAGTTTTAATGGCGGAGGCTTGGTTATTCAAATTAGGGCATCGTTGTTTTGGCATTGGGATTCGTCCTTTGAGAGCTTTTCAGAAGTTGAAATCCTTTGCATCCTGAGTCTTGTTGATTACTGTCGGTTTTGAAACCATTAGAACTCAGGAAGAGGAGATCCCGTGATCATCTGGCTTTTGGTTTGCGTTTTGTCATTTATCGGGTTTCCGAGGTCCTCGCGGAATTCCGTCGCTTTCGGAATTTTCCGGTTTGGGCTTATTCTGCGGGATGGGGTAATTACCAGAACATTTCAAGCTATCCGCAAAAATCCGTTCCATCTGGATTTTTTCGGATCATACTGCCTGGCTTTGTCCTTTTTGATGTTTCGATGATAGGACTAATGGAATGATTGTTAAATGCTTATTTCTTGTTGCCAGTGAGTGAATTCCATGATTATCTTTTGATCTCTCATCTGTACTAACGATCCATTTGACTAATGATGCTTTGGCAGCAGGAATCCGTCTGGGTCGGATTTCTCCGAAATTTTGCCCTAACTAGATTTTCTCATATTGCGATATTTTCCCGGACTGCTTTGTTTTTCTGGATCTTCAAAGGATTGGCAGTTGTGATGAATTTTAATGGTTTTATATGATCTTATGCTAACCTTTGGTCAGATTATGCCTAATGATTGAGTACTAATGATGTCTTTTGTGGTTGCAGGCCGAACCAAGCAAGGCTGCTACCAAAAAATCTAAGGGTGGCTCGGAGGGGTCATCCATCTCTGAGGCAGAACGGTTACGATTAGATATGAAGAGTCATCTTCCCGAGAGTAGGGTATCTTCTGTGTGGGCTGAAGTATCTGATACCAATGTGGGAGCCTGGAGGTCTGAAGAATTTAAGCAAAGGACAGCATAGAAGGACCTGTCAGCCCTGAGGCAAGGAATGATGAAATCTAGACTAGTACATGTGGCACGCTTCCCTTCGGCAATTCAATGCTATGAGTTGATTCTTGAGTGTGTGAGGCAATATGATTTTGATACACAAAGGGTGGTTAGTACCGAGGGAAGAGTTCTGGCGAATTTTAGCCCTGTTTCCATTGCACAAGCTTTCAGCATGCCTGATCTACCTTCAGTGTGTGCTCTGAGTATAGACACTGCCAGAACATATTATGAGAATGAACCCATCAAGGCTCAACAAATGATCAACTCATGGTTAGAGAAGCCAAAGTCCCACCATTCTAAGTTGCCCAAGCAGTTGCACAAGGTTAAGTTCAGGTCAGACGTATATGATGCTATCACCCTTTTGAGCAAGGTGGCAGGATTGAAAAGTGTAGGAGTGTTGGAGAGTTGGATGGTCCATGTGATCACCAAAATTGGACAAGGGACCAATTATCACTAGGCAGGGCTTATCAGTGCAGAAATTGACAAGCAATTAAGGAGTGTCCTAGAGACCAAGAAATTTACTATGTCTTCTTATATCATGTATGTGTTAGCCATATCCTACCCATACAAGGGTCTGAACCCACGAGGGACACTTGGACAGAATATTATCTACGAGGTCTATCCAGAATTGCATCTTGGGCATAAAGATTACAGAAGGGCTAACGATGCATTCACAATGCATATCACCCGAATGCTACAGAATGCTGAAAACATGAGGCTATCGGATGGGGCCAAAGGGCTAATAAAGAACTATGGAGCTTGGTTCATCCAATTCCCCACCTTCACCTACCTCAGAGTTGATGGATGCCCAGTCACTCCATATAGGTTGCCTCGGTATCCCACTGATCACCTTGTTTTGTTGGAGGTTGTGAGGAAAATTTGTGAATTTGATGTTGTGGTAAAGAGAGAGAAGCACAAGACAAGCTTTGGTGGAGACTTCCCCCTTGGAATTGGTGTGGCAGAAATGTGCCCTTCTATCCAATCATCCCACACTGCAGGAGAGGAGTTGGCAGTATCTGGTTTCTCTTTCCATTCCAAAAGGATGAACTTTGACATAACAGGAGAAGCGGAGAAGAAAGCTACTAGGGAGTACAGGCATAAGGATGACCTGGAAGATTATTGGGTCAATATCAAAGATGACCTTGAGGCCAGAAAGAAGAGATATTCTAGGCTCCCTGTGGAGGTAGTCAGACAATACAATGTCAAGCTGATCCCGGATCAGTTGGAGGATGATGGAAATCTGGTACAGGACCACCCCTATGAAGCAGTGAAGGATTGGTCGGTTGGGGATATCAATTGGAATGAGGATGAGGTTACAGAATTGGAAGATCTAATGGCCCTGGTGATGAAATTCACCCTTTCTTGGCTTAAGCATAAGATTTGGCAGCTGGAGAATGAGAAGGTAACCTGCACCTTCAATTTGATGGGCAGTCTCAGCCCCATGTCTACTTCAGAGGAATCTGGGGAAGATGACCCCAAAGGGAAAACTGCCAAAAGCTCCCCTTTTAAGATCAAGATCAGAGGCCCCAAGGAAGGTGACCCCGAGGCGAAGAGGAATCCAAAAGGAAAGAGAAGGTGGAAGACCTTGACGATTAGCAAGTCCTCTGATGAGGAAGACTTGGAAAAAGCAGAAGAGGAAGATGCTCCCCCACCACCAAAGAAAGCAAGAACGACCCGGACCTCGAAGAAAAAGAGTCAAGAGGCATCAAAGTATGAGCCTCCAGTTGTTGAGGTGGAGAGCTCAGGAGGGGAGAAAGCTAAAGTCTACACAAGGAGATCTAGGACTCCATCTCCAAAGGACACTGTGCCTAAGACAGATCCTCCACCAAAATCACCAACCGCAGAGCCATCCAAGGTTGTTTCTCCTCCACCGAGCGCACATGAAGAGGAAATTTTGGAGGAACATGAAACTAGCCGAGGGGTGGAGCTCTTCGAGGAAGGGACACTCTTTGGTGAGGCAGCAGAGCTCGAGGTAGAGGAGATTGAGAAGCATCCTTCCCCTTTGGTGATGTATGAGGATTCTTCGGAGAATGAGTAGCAGTTCCACTGGCGAAGGAAAGATGCTCTGTTAAAACTCCATCACCGGTGCAACGGTGAGGTGATGAAGAGGAGATCCAAAGGTGAACAAATTCCTAGGAAGGAGGATGATAAAGTAGCTGTAGAGGAAGAAGAGAAAGTGACAGAACAATCAGAAGGAATCAAAACTGAATAAATCCGGGTAGACCCTGGAGCCCCAGACTGGTTAGAAAAAGAACTTGCAAGGAAAAA
>VDFB02211275.1:0-14231 GCA_007258455.2 Sequoia sempervirens
AACTATGAAGTCAAAGATGACTTCTATGTGGTTACTATTGGTGACATAGATGCAGTCTTGGGCATACAATGGTTACGCTCACTTGGTGAAATCTCTCTCAACCTACAAACCATGGAGCTCAAGTTCCAATCTGATGGTAAGAGAGTTGTTTTGAGAGGAATGTCTAATGGTGGTCCTCGTATAGTTTCTTTCAAAAGGATGGAAAGGCTGATTAGACATGACCAAGTGGAGTGGGCTGCGGAATGCATGGTTCTTCCTGCCAGTCCAGTTGAGACCAAGAGGGAATATCCTCCTGATATTCAATCCATACTCACCAAAAGGAGTAAGGTGTTTGCTGATCTACCACCTGGGCCACCACCAGAAAGAGGTGCTGAGCATGTTATTGAACTTAAGGAAGGGGCCAAACCAGTCATTACAACACCGTATAGATATCCTAAGAAGCAGAAGGACGAAATTGAGAAGAACATAAGAGAACTCCTGGAGATGGGCTTCATTCGCCCTAGCAAGAGTCCCTTCGCTTCAGCTGTGGTTCTTGTGAAGAAGAAAGACGGCACCATCCGCATGTGTGTAGATTATCATGCCTTGAATCAAAGCACAATAAAAAATCGGTATCCTATTCCTCGGATCGATGAGCTCATTGATGAGCTACATGGTGCTAAATTCTTCTCCAAAATTGATTTGAGATCGGGTTACTATCAAATCCGGATGAGGGGCTCGGATGTTGAGAAGACGGCATTCAGATGCCACTATGGTCATTTCGAGTTCCTAGTCATGCCCTTTGGCTTGACTAATGCTCCAGCCACTTTCCAGTCTTGCATGAACAGAGTCTTCCAGAAACAGTTGAGGAAATTTGTGTTAATTTTCTTTGATGATATTCTCATCTTCAGCAAGACGTGGGAGGAACATCTCAAGCACTTGGAGGAAGTGCTTAGCATTCTTGAATCAGAAAGTTTGTTTGCAAAAGAGTCCAAATGTGAATTTGGAATGAAGGAGCTGCTCTACCTTGGCCACATAATCAGCGCTAAAGGGGTGAAGGTTGATCCAGAAAAGATCAAGGCTATAGTAGATTGGCCACCTCCAGAAAATCTGACTCATTTGAAGGGATTCTTGGGTCTTTGTGGCTTCTATAGAAGGTTCGTAAAGGGGTATTCTCAAAGTGCTGCTCCTCTTACTGACCTCACTAAAAAGGGGGCTTTCATGTGGTCGGAAAAAGCTCAGAGTGTGTTTGATAAGTTCAAGAGAATCATGAGTTCTTGTCCTGTATTGGCCATACCGGATTTCTCCAAACCCTTTGAGTTACAGTGTGATGCATCAGGAGAAGGTATTGGGGCTGTTTTGATGCAAGAGAAGCATCCAATTGTATTTGAAAGCAGAAAATTAAGAGGGGTTGAAAGGACCTATTCTATCTATGATAAAGAAATGCTTGCAATCATGCACGCATTAGCCAAGTTCAGACAGTATCTGGTGGGGAGTAAATTCGTGGTCAAAACTGATCACAACAGTCTCAAGCATTTTATGCATCAGAAGGACTTGAATGAGAGACAGCAGAAGTGGGTGAGTAAGCTACAAGCTTACGATTTTGACATTGAGTATGTCAAAGGGAAGAATAACATTGTGGCTGATGCTTTGTCCAGAAGGCCTCACTTGAGCTCATTGTGTGAGCTTAATGCTGATTGGAAGGAGTTGTTGCTTGCTGATTATGCCAAAAATCAGTTTGCAACCAGCGTTATTGAAGGTACTTTTCATGATGAAAGGTACAAGGTAGTTGATGGATTGATCCACTACAAGGGAAGAATCTTCTTAGTGGCTGATTCTAAACTTAAGAAGATTTTGGTGACTTTCCATGACAGTCCACTTGCTGGTCACCAAGGGTACTTCAAGACATACAAGCAGATTCGAGAGAGATTCTCTTGGAAGGGGTTGAAAGATGATGTTCAGCGTCACATCAAGGAGTGTAGTACTTGTCAAATGAATAAAAATGAGCACTCTCTTCCAGCTGGTCTACTACAGCCACTTCCCATTCCAAATCAAAAATGGGAGAGTATTTCTATGGATTTCATCACCGGGTTGCCTAGGGCTCAAGGCAAAGACTGTATTTATGTTGTAGTGGACATATTGACCAAATTCTCTCATTTCTTTGCCATCACAAGCACATTTACAGCAGCTCAAGTTGCAGATTTGTTCTTCCATGAAGTGTTTAGACTGCATGGGTTGCCTAAAAATATTGTGAGTGATAGGGACAGCAAGTTCCTAAGCACCTTTTGGCAGGAAATTTTTAGAATGAGTGGTACGGTGCTTACTCCAAGCACTAGCTATCACCCACAAACGGATGGTCAAACGGAGATTGTGAACAAGTGGTTGGAGGGCTATCTCAGAAATTATGTCTCGGAACAGCAAAGAGCATGGGTAAAATGGCTCCACTTGGGAGAATATTGCTACAATTCATCTTTCCACATGTCAATAAAGATGTCTCCATTCATGGCCCTCTATGGTTACGAGGCTCCAAGCTTTGCTGATTTGGTGTTTGGCGATAGCAAGGCTCCTCAAGCCAAGGATTGGTTGCAGTAGAGCCAAGATGTTTTGAAATCTTTGAAAGACAACCTTCAAATGGCACAAAATCAGCAAAAGATGTACGCTGATCAGCAGCGTGTTGAGCGCTCATTTGATGTTGGTGACATGGTATATCTTCGGCTTCAGCCCTACAGACAGTCTACACTTAAGAAGAGTGGAGCTGAGAAGCTGAAACCACGCTTCTATGGACCATTCAAGGTTGTTAGGAAGGTTGGAGCGGTGGCCTATGAGTTGGAACTACCTTCGAGTAGTAAGGTCCACAATGTCTTCCATGTGTCTCGCCTCAAAAAGGCACTTGGACACAACGTTGTGGCTTCATCACAGTTACCTCCTTTGGATGAAGAAGGGCAGTTGACTTTGGTTTCAGAACAGATTATTGATTTTAGAGAGCGTTCCTTGAGGAGAACAATCAAAGAGTATTTGGTAAAGTGGAAGAATTTACCATTGGAGGATGCTACTTGGGAGGATGAGGAGATTCTACAGCATCCAGACTTGCGATTGCTTGAGGGCAAGCAATCATGGGGAGGGCGGACTGTAATGTCCCCTTCTCAGCAATGATCGTTTCTGTTGACCGTTGGCCTATTCCGGAGACCCGTAGGCTGTGCGGATGGTGAAATTAGGGTTTCCAAGTTTTGAGGTGGTTGTTGCTTGGAGTTTGGGTTTCTGACTGCGGATTCTTTTTGGGTTTTCAGAGAGCTTCGCAGTGGTGTGTTCAGTTTGGCATTTCGGGCAACTTCGCGAATTTACTATTTTTAGTAAATTCTATTTCTGGCAGTGGACAGTTCGGGTACAGTTCAGTTGGGTCACTTCTTCAGTTGTTTCAGCTGGCACTTCAGTTCTTGGCCTTGGGCGCATTTTTCTGGGAGAGATAAGTAATTTCATTATAATATTATTATTTTAATATTATACCCCTTGCCTAGCAGTGCAACTTTAAGTTGTTTTTAAAAAGGGGACTTTTGAGGGTCCAGGCGTCATAAGGAGATAAATTATAATTTTAAAATGTCAAATATTGAGACAAGTAAGTGGGACGCCCTTTTGAGAAGATTATTTTATTTTAAAAAGTGAAATGTTTTATTGTTGAAAATGGACGCCATCTTTGGAGGGAAAAGGTGAATTTGAAATTAGGGTTTGGGCGCCCTTGGATGCTTCTAGATGTTTCTCTCTCGTCTATATAATCAGGCCTCGGCTCTTCATTTGGCATCTTCTGTCTACTACACCGTTATGCTGCTAGATTGTATTCAGGCACTCGCTTCGAGGAAAGCACACCTCCTAGCATTGGCTCATCTTCTTGCTTGAAAGATAGCAACTAGTTGAGAGGTTAGATTGTATTTGGGTTGTTTTGGCATTGTAGTTGAGTTACTTGCATTTAGTTGATGTTATTCAAGCATTTTGCAGTGTTTCAGTGTTGCTGTTGTTGCATTGCTGTAGGCATGTTTTATTCATAATTCAAAAATACAAAAAGATTTCATTGTGGGTATTGCATATTTCCATTAGTCATGCTTGGGCGCCAATTATTGCCAAGTTTTGTGATTTATAAACAAGTGTGGGAATTTTAAGAAGAAATCGCCCTCCTCAAGGGGCCGTACCATTGTACCTTCATTGGGAATTGTGTAGAAATTAAATATCAGTACTTTGGGGTTGTTTTATGTCTCTAACTTGGGCGCCACCATCTTAGTTGTCATTTGCATCTATTTACTTGCAGTTTGAATGAGAGGTGTGAGGTTTGTGAGCATATTTTGTGGATACAGTGTTGCTGATAACAGAAAAACAGTCCTAACTCTGTCATAGCAGCAAGCATAAAATAATCACTCGAGTTGTGTGCAAAGAAAACCATTGAGAAGACTTGGAATTATCATTCTATATTGTTGTAATTGTTGAAGGTTCTCATATAATGTGCTTAGTTGATGAATTTCTGATATTGTAAGCTGTACAGTAGTACTGTCAGCATCATTTAACATTCCCGCAATTTCTCTATGTTTGTAATTGCCCACTGAACAAGTGGAAGAGGCTGGCTTGCCGCCTATTTCTGTTTTGCATTGTAATTTCCTTAAGTCTCCACCAAATGGTCGCCTCTTATCCATCACGGATTGAGTAGCACATACTTGGTGTTGAGCTCTTTTCAGTATTGCAATAGATAGGGATCCTTCCAATCAATGTTCGTCGCTCACCCATGACTGTTAGAGTTCATAATTCTTTTGAGATCCTCTCGACCAATGCTCACACCTGCCCTCATCGATCCTCGTGTACATTCTCCGGTTAGAGTTACTTTCTGCACGCTTTGTTTATGCTAACCTTAACGGGGTGTTACTGTAATCTTTTATGAAAACAAAAAATTGGTCCTGCTTCATTACAGCCTACATAATGTATTACCTCTAACCCAAATTATAGCTGCTAGCTTTCTACCATGGACACATTTTTGCAGTCCTGGACTATTACAAAAGTAGTATTACAAAAATAGAAAAAAGAAAATAGAATTAAACAAAAGTGCTATTATTTTTCTTTTCCTTTTTGATGCCACTTCTCACAGGATTGTATGTTTTTCTATGTTCCAGCCATTGCTGAATCTGGTTGTTGTTTTCTGTTTTTCCTCCTCCAACAGTTTTTGAAATTTCTCCTTAGCTACCTGGGTGATGATGGAAACCTGCACATAAACAAAGTGTAGAGTGATTTTTCTATAAAACTCAGTAAGATCTCTTCTACAACCCTGATAGATTTCTTTATTCCTTTCCTTCTAGATAAACCATAATATTTCAGTTGATAGAATTAACCAGAATAAATTACTAGTTTTTCCAAAACCATTACAATTTCCCATTATAATTTCTAATTTTCTATCTTCTCTAGTTTGCCCAGCTTTTAACATGTCAATTTTAAAGATATTCCATATTTCTTTGGCAAAAAAATAATAAATAAAAAAATGCATTACAGAATCGGATTTTTTACAGATATTACAGACAAGTGGATTCTTGTTGGAGTCCACATTTGGTAATCTTTGCATCAAAAGCATCCATCTAAATGCTGCCTTCTTGGGCTCCATGGTGCTGTTCCAATTATGCCTAAAAATGAGTTTCCATTCTTCATCATTTAATTTTATCCTCCACTTTCGATTTAACCCTTCTGCAAGTTCTGAATTGTTATTCAAAAGACCATAGATCTCTTTTGCTTTTAAACCTGCAATGCTATTATTTTCCAGCCAATCAAGATCATGCACATTATTTTTCCTACCAATTACGTTAGCAATGGGGATTACCACATTTTTTTTAATGGTTTCAAAGGTTATTTTCTGAGATTGTGGCAAGTCAAACTCAATTCTCAGGGTATCCCAACATTTCAGTCTACCTTTTATCAGGATTTGGTCAAATCAAGACAGACCTTTTTTATTCTAGGATTTAGCAGAACATCCCTACAGTAAAGCCAGTGGCTTGTCCTTGTGGAATACATTCCACCATATGGATCTTTCCAAGAAGATCTTATTGATATTAATGTCAACTAGACACTTCTCAATAATTTTATCTTTAGAGGATTCCCAATCTTTCCACAAGCTTTTAAACACCTTGGATCCAGCAGGGGCTGTTACAAACTTTCCAAAGACCAAGTCACAAAGAGGAAGGTGCTTCTATGTTTTGGAATTTTTAGGTGTAGCCAGCCTAATATTGTTTCTAACCAGGACTTTCTAAGGCTCATCACCTATGAGAGCCTTATAGATCCATTTTGTAGCTAGGGCTAAGCCTTGTTGTTTTAAGTTCTTGAGTCCTAGGCCCCCTAGTTGCTTGTCCATACAACAAATTTCCCACTTTATTGCATGCATTTTCTTATTGCCTTTTCCATCAGACCATAAGAATTGTCTGATTTTCTTTTGGATTTCCTCAACTTGATAGCTATTGAAAAGCCAAACCGAGGAGTAGTAAATGTTATAAGAGGCTAGGATTTTTTGGCATACTTGTGCCCTTCCTGCCAGCGAAAGGTACCTACTATTCCAATTGTTTAACTTTTTCTCAATTTTTCCTTTCACCCACTCCCACATGTCTCTCAGGTTGGAGCTAACTGCAAAGGGGATCCCCAAGTATCTTACTATTTTATTTGGTCCCCCCCCCATTGCAGGCCCAACCTTTCAAACCAAGAGGGTTGATTTTCCTCCCAACTAAGCATGATAGACTTGGATCTTGATGTCCTATAACCAGCAGCCTTTTCCAAGAATTCAAGTTTGCCCATGAGATGACTCAAATTCTCTTCTTCCAACTTTACGATAAGGGTTGTATCGTCTACAAACTGGAGGTTTATTAACTCCTCTTTATTTGGAAGGATAATGCCATTTACTTTGGGGGTTAAATAGTTATCTCTAAGGATAAAGTGCAGAGCATCAACAACTATCACAAATAATGTAGGGGCTAGGGGGCAACCTTGTCTTATAGATCTTTGCAACTCAAACTCCTCCATCAAGCAACCATTTATCTCTATTTGCGCATTGGCATCTTTCATAAGAGTTTCAATCATTCTACAGAGCTTCTTTGGAAACCCAAAAGCTTCAAGGACCATCATTATGAATGGCCACTCAATCCTATCATAAGCCTTTTCAAAGTCCACAAGGAGAATTCCCATGTTTTGCCTAGATATTTTGGCCCAATCCATTGCCTCCCAACTTGTTAGGAGGTTCTCGAGGATGTATCTCCCTTTGATAAAGCCTGTTTGTGTGCAGTTAATTATCTTTGGGAGCAGACTTGCCAACCTTAGTGCTATAGCCTTTGCAAAAATTTTGTAGGAGACATTCAACAAAGTTATGGGTCTCCAATTTTTAACAAGTACCTTGTCTCCCTCTTTAGGGATCAGTTTTATAATACCTTTATTAATTTTACTGCCTAGAGAGCCCACCTCAGTTGCTTCTATGTATACATTAAGGAGTTCCTCACTCACCCAATCTATGTTCTTTTTATAGAATTCAATGGGGATTCCATCCACCCTCGGGGCCTTATCATTGTTTAGTGCCAGGATTGCTGCCTTAACCTCATCTAGGGAGAGGTGCCTATCTAGTATCCTAGCATCTTGTTTAGACAGCTTCTGAGGAATTAGTTTCCTGCAATCATTTCTCGCCTTTTGACTTTGCGTGATATTTCCTTCTGAGGTAAAAAGATCTTTGTAGAATTGGAGAAATCTATTTTGGATAACCTCGGGATCTTTGCTTAGGCTGTCATTATGCCAAATCACATTAACCTTCTCTTTAGCTTCTTTGTTTTTTAGGCATTTAAAGAAGAATTTTGAACCTCTATCCCCTTGAGAGGCCCAAATTAGCCTTGCCCGAGTTTTAAGGCCTTGGTCCTTTAACAACTGAATTTTCCTCAACTCCCCTTTCACAGAAACTAGCACCTCATTTAGGCTAGTATTTTTGGGTTCGTCTTGCAGGGCAGTTTCAACCACTAGGAGGTTCTCATGCAGTAAGCCCTCTTTTTTCCTTAGATCCTTTGCCTTCTTTTGTCTGATTGTTTGGAAGATTTTCTTTCAGGCTTCCACATTGGTGTTCCATCTTTCAATGTACGAAAGCCCCTTGTGCACCCATTTGTAAATCTCTTTAACTGTAAAAATGGCATCACAACAATCCTCATCCTCCAACAGATTTGTATTCAGCAAGAATTTTGCCACTTTTTTCATAGTGGCAGGCTGGTCTTTTTCCAGTGTTATTTTTACCGAGACTGGGTGGTGGTCTGAGAGGGTCCAAGGAGTCACTTTGACCCTATTATTGGACTCATCCACAATGTCAAACTGAAACTCTTCCTTATTTGCATAGAATCTATCCAGTCTGCTATATATTCTTCTCTTTCCCTTTTGGAAGTTGCACCATGTGAACCATATACTTTTTTTTCCCTTTCTAAGACCTTCTATGGGGTCAAAGAGCTGGAGTTTATTTTTCATTTTAAACCAGAAGAATTTCTCGTTGCCTTTCCAGCCCATATCACTCCCACCAACCTTATCCTCAATGCTTTCTATCATATTGAAGTCTCCTCCAATAATCTAGGGGACCTCCTGCAGTCTGCTAAGCCAATCCCATCACATACACCTCTGCCTATAGTCATTCAAGGCGTACACTAAGCATATACCAAATTTAAGGTTATCTTTCTCAATCAATATCCACACAACTCTATTACAAGGAGATAGGCCCTGATTACTAACCCATTTGGCCCACTTATTTGTAACTAGGATTGCAGTACCTCCTTTCCCTTTTTCATGCTTCGTAGCAAAATGGATTGAATCTTTCCAGATAAAGTTCAGGTTTGTCTCAAGCTGGAAGCCTACTGCTTTGAGTTCTTGGATCATAACAATGTCCTTTTGCTTCACTTGGTTTAAGAATCTCCTTACATTATACTTCCTATATGGGGACTCCAGTCCCCTAATGTTCAAAGACAAGCAATTAAGAGTCATCTGATTCCATTGTTTGGGGCCCATCATCCGAGCTCCTAAAGGAGTCAAAGCACTTAGGGAGGGTTGTCTTTCCCAACTTACTTTTCTGGTAGGGGATTGAATCCTCCTTTTGCTTCTTTCATCTTCCCCTCCTTTTTGTTTAAGCATCTTACTCACCAGGCTGCCTCCTTCTTCCTCTTCTTTCACACCTTCCTCTAGTTGGGGTGTGGTAGCACATCCCCCCTGGCAACACTTCCCAATTGTGCCTTCCTCATTGGCTGGGGTTGCAACATCCCCTTTTGGATTCAAGCTGTTTAAATAGTCTTGGAAAAATTGCAGGGTGTCTTGGTTTAAAGGCTTGAAATCTGAGAGGTCAAAGGCCCCCTTTTGTTTATCATTTTTATTAGCCCCCTTTTTCTTATCCAGTTCAGAGCTTTTAATGTCAATTATCCTACTGCTACTATGGGTGGAAAAGCCCTCTTTGTTCATGACCTTACAAGGGGAGGTAGTTTCCTCTCCTCGTCCTGTCATCAGCAAAGGGGGGGATCTCCATCCATAATAGGAGTAAAAGAAGTTTTACCAGCTTTAGAATCTTTATAGGCTGCCCCAAGGGTAGGGACCAACATTAGACTTTTATAATTTATACCTTGGCAATTTTTTATCTTATCATTCCTTGGGTTAATCTCCATATTAGAGGTCTTTGTAAGAATTGGATTCTTTTTCAGGGTTTGAGCCTGCTTTTCTTTAGTATTACGACTATGCTCCCTTAGGTTCCTCGTTATCTTTTTATTTTTTCCTATCTGCTCTCTCAACTGCTGCATGACCATTTCTTGTGCGCTTAGCTTGCCCCCAAGGGAGAGGTGGCCACCCCTTCTTTGGTGGTCATCGAGCACAATTTTGATTGGGGGATTGATCCCACCCGCTAATGGGTTTGAATCTACATCTTCCCTATCTTCATTGCTTTTAATTTCAGTCTTTGGCATCCCTTGAGTTGGGGAAATTTTGATGCTCACCAATTGATCTTCACCGGCTAACATCAGATCAGAAGGGTTATCCACCCTCAAATCTTGGGGTGGGACATGAGTAGTTTCCATAAGTATCTCTGCCCCCCTAGGTTTAGGGTTTTCAGATTCTTGACCAGATTCCAAGTTTGAGCCCACTCCCAGCTCATTAGCATCAGGGAATGGCTTCTTATTATGGCTAGTATCTTTAACTTTAGCCCTCCCCACAAGGTTATTTCTTAGGATCGGGCAGTTTTTCTTTCTATGCC
Source organism: Sequoia sempervirens (assembly GCA_007258455.2). Lineage (NCBI taxonomy): Eukaryota > Viridiplantae > Streptophyta > Pinopsida > Cupressales > Cupressaceae > Sequoia > Sequoia sempervirens. Next base: position 10,229 of record VDFB02211275.1, read on the forward strand.
CTTCTTTTTTGTAGAGGAAGCATGCGTTGGCACCTCCCAAGATTTCTATCTTACAGTTTAGAATTGCATTTGTTGTTTCTAGTTCAATTTTATCGGGGATTTCCACACCAGGGGTGATAGCTAATAGGGCACGAGCGCCCATATGAAGGAGAGTGTTATTTGTTTCCTCAACCCTAATGGTTCTTCCATAATGTGAGAGGAGTTGCGGGATAACCCTCCAAAGTATAGGGGGAACATTCTTAATGTTTATCCATCTTGGGTAAGATAAGGCTAAGACTTCCTCATTTAAGACATTCGGTGACCAGGTAACCGCCCGAAACATAACATTTCCAACCGACCAATATTCCTTGTCAGTGGCCTTTTTTTGCATTTCTTTATCTCTAAAAAATATCAGAAAAATCCCTTTTTGAATTAATCTACAAAATGAGTGTTGAATTCCCAATTTTTTATTCCAGACATTCATTAGCCAGTCGTCAAAAAAATTTCTTGAGGGAGTTTTATTACAATCTAAGGCAGCGAAGAAAATTGCAGTATTTTTAAGTTTTTTCTCCTCATTATCAAGAACCTTTGCCATTTCCTCATTTGGGATAAAGGAATCTATCCTAGGGTTTTTGGAAGAGACCTTACCTCCTCCAGGCTCTGAGATTTGAGTGCCATCTGCCCTACCATCGCCGACCACGATGAAGGAAGTCATCGCAAGCACATTGCTCCTTTCATTGCCGGTAACAACATCCTTGAAGGACTTGGCACCGTTAACCATTTTTGACCCCGCGCCTTCTATGGATTTTTGCAGACCATCAGGGGGTTTGTCGGTCTCTGGCCCGCCCTCACCCATTGATGGCACTTGATTCATGCTAGGAGGCGTTCCTCTGCTATAGATTTACCAGAAAAAAGAGACAACATTCGAAAGCAAGACATAGTTTTCCTCTTGCTGTGAACAATAAACACAAGCACATTGAAAGAAACCTAAACAAAGTTGTAGAAGGAGATCTTAATGCAGGAAGGTAATGGTTTAGACATTTAAGCGGCAGCCCGAACACGTAGCCTCCTCTCGATGGAACGCTCAGCCTCAGCCGTCCTTGAAAATCCTTCCTCCATGCGAAGAAAATTTCAACATGGAAACCATAAAAATAGCCTCTGAAGGCTGAATTTTGAAAGTCATTATCTCATTTTGCATGTTATACCAGCACGTAGGTTTCAGAAAACCCAGAAAGAATCTCCAGACATGTGTTGATGTGTTTTTCGTGATCGCACCAACGCAGAATAAAGTCGCCAACGGCTACCTTATTCCCTCTTGATCAAAGTATCCAGCACGCTAAGATTGTGAGAGAGTTCGTGCGTTCAACTCCGTTCTTTCAATGCGAATAGTCTCAATTGGCTCAATGTGATTTGCTGGTATTTCAAGGGGACTTACGAATTCGGCAACGGAGAAAGGAATTCAAATGCTCGAAAGATTTGTCTATGAAGTTCTTGTTTCCTAAACTAACTTGAAAGTATTGAATTTAAAATGCAGGGTTTAGAGAGCTCTAATCTACTCTAAGGCGTGGACATGGCGATCAATTCTCACAAGCTTCAACCAGGCTTTGCTTTGCCTCGCTTCAGACAGCCTCCACAGAACCGGTGCAATCTTCAAAGGAGTAGCTCAAGGTGTTCAGATCACAACTTAGCATGAAAATACCATCACAACGACACATATAAACATACAAGTCCTGATCGAAGTTAAGTACATGATATTCCAGCTTGGACTACACAAGCAGATTCACCATCAACACACTAGTGGTATGGATAGACTAAATTTTGCTCAAATTGAAGACCACATTCCACAACTATCACCTACCGCATTACGAAATGAAACTTATTCTACTTTTAAGCCACTACTCAATCAAGGATGAAGAAACCTCATAGCTACTCACAACAAAAGATCTAAATCTCATCATTAATAAAAATTCTTTTATTGGGGAGACTGCTCACAAATAATTTCTTACAATGTTCTAAGGAAAAAATTTCTTCAACTACTTCTATCAATCTATACTAAGTTACTAATTTGTCTCTATGCTTAACTTCTACTCTTAATTTCTACTGCCTCATTAAAATACAAATGAGGGGATGCCCTTTATATAGCTGGCCAAGTCCAACGAGAATTCAGATAATCGGTTGATGGCTCCGACAGCTACCCTCACCTCAAACAAGATTCACCCTAAACCGCCACCAAGAGGGTAATAAATGAGCCATAAATGTCCATCATTCCTCTAGAAGATTCCAGCCTTGAAACGCGTTCACACTGTTCTTGATCTTCTTCTTGACGTTCTTCAACTTTGCTCGAGCTTCCATTCTTTTCTCCATCTTGAGTTTCAAAAACATTTCTTCTTTGTCACTAAGTCACAACACTTGGCCATTTCTTTTCGCAACTTTCTTCCTTCGAGGTTGAAATGTAGTCTTGGAGTATTTGCTTCATCACTTAAGTCATCACCGCCCGGCCTCGACGTTCCTCCTACAAAACAAGCAAGGAGAAGAGCATTAAAACACATCATAATATAAATTCACCTTACTACTCTAGATTTCATGTTTTGATCTCCTATGTTCATTGTTTTTCTTAGCCAATCCTTGTATTCAAATTCTTTCATGCCTTTTAGCCAAATTTTCAACCTTATCTTGCATTTCCTCTCATGCATGCATTTCACTCTGATATTTCATCCGACTCAGGCTCGAGAAAATCCTCTCATCAGGAATTTGATCAAAAATTATCTAGGTGCCCAACTTCAAATTCATCCGCCAAGGTGATATATTTCAACATCTTCTTCCTTTCTTGCCTTAGAAAATTTTTCAGACTTTTACTTAGGAAATGCATTATTTAAGTGCCCATCAAAAATCTCCATTCTGAAGGCTTCGACAAACTGCAGAAGACACTAAAATCCGTTCCTCGTTGAATATCTTCAATACCCAGAAGAAAATTTTCTTCAGAATGTGTCGAATTCATGGGTATACAACGAATGGGTTCATTTAATTTTCTTGAATTTTGAACCTTGGAAAAATATTTTTTTAAGAAATTTTATCCCGTTCTTTACATCTGTGGACATTTCTTGTTGCTCTGACTTGAAAAATATTATTGACCCTGTGCAGCTGGCATCATCTGACTTCATCTCTGGCAATTTCATCCAAATTCCATACTTCCAAGTCGAGGCGTGATTTTCCTCTAGGGAGTTGCAAATTTGATAATACTTAGAAAAAATATTTAGATTGCCTTAGAACATTTTTATTTGATCTTCAAATCATCTTCCTGTGGTGAGAAAATTTTTATTGTTTCGACTCACTTAGAAAAAATTTCTTCTTGAATGCCTCGGGCGCATTTCAATGGGTGGCCTTTGAGTTTCGATTTTACAATACTCAGAATATTTTACCCTCCAGTCAAGGCTACGACGCATTTTGGACTTCAAGCCTCCAATTTACATGCCTTAGGCATTTTTTTTTAAACCCACCACTACAAGCATGGGCGCATTTCAAGTATAGAGGAGCAAATTTTGACACTTAGAATATTTCATCAACTTCTTACTTCAAGGGGGCATCTGGAGGTAGCCACCTCAAGTTTGTGATACTTAGAAAATTTCCAAGTTTCCCCATCCTTCTTGGGCGCATTTGCATGTGTGAACATCAACTTTAAGTGCCTTAGAGAACTTTCATCTTAACTCCATTGGGTGGGCGCATATGAGAGGTCAATCTTTCATTTTGCAACACTTAGAGAAACTTTGCTAGGGTCACCTCAGAGCCAGGGCGCATTTGACCCTCTCTACTTCAAATTTTTTATACTTAGAAAATTTTCCAAGCTTCTCATCTTCCATTCTCCCTCAAGGGCGCATTTAGAAGTGTGAGCCTCCAATTTTGGATACTTAGAAGATTTCTTGGAACCTCTTCAAGCTTGGGCGCATTTTGCCCTTGGGACTTCAAATTTCATGCCTTAGAAGAATTTTCCATCAAACCTAGTAGTCAAGGTTTCTAGGAGAGCAGA
>VDFB02211277.1:0-17795 GCA_007258455.2 Sequoia sempervirens
CTGAGCTTTGCAATGCACTGTCGGCCAGTAATCGGAGAAATCCCGATCCAACCGGTGTCAAAGATGAGCGAGAGGAGTCCAGTGAGTTTTAGCTTAAATTTTCATGAAATTTGGCTAGAAATGCAGAATTAAACGAGAGTTCAAAGTTGAATTTTGAAAGTGGAAGAGTTGAATGGGCCTTAATTTTGGAGTTAAATGCAGTTAGACTGAACGATTTCTGGGTTGTCATCTTCAGTTCATATGTTGGCATGTGGAGTGATCTTTCAGTTTGCATGTCGAGTTAACTAGTTTGCATGTTCAGTTAACTATCTTGCATGTTGAGTTAACTTGATTGCATGTCCACTTAACTGAAGATGCTCAGTGAATGTCAGCCCGGAGTTTGCATGCATGGCGATTTTAGTTGCAATTAGCCGAGGTTTTAGTGAAGATGGCTGACTTCATCAAATATCAAGTGAAGTTCAAAAGGGACGAATTGAAGCATGAAGCATTATTTTGTGAAGCATGAAGCATTTTTAGTGAAGTATGGCGAATTTGAAGTTGTTAACTTCACTCATCAAAGGGGTCGCTATATTTAGTGTTTGAAAAGTGAAGCATGAATTGGTGAAGATGGCGCACTTTTCAAGGGAATGGCAACTTTAGTTCTAAAAGGGTTGCTATAGTTAAATTATATGAAGTTGGCGCATTCTTGAAGGCTAACTGAAGTTCTAAAAGGGTTGCTATTTTTAGCATATTTATTGCATGAAGATGGCGAATTTCTCTTTGCAATCAACATTGTTAACTAAAGTTTTCAAAAGGGCACGCCTTAGGTTAAATTTGATGAATTCAAAGCAAGGTTGAAGATGGCGAACTTGATAAGATGGTTAACTGAAGCTAAAGTCGCATGGTTGAGTTGAACTGAAGACTTGTAAGGCAAACCCTAATGCATGGTGCTTTAATTAGCATATTTGAGTTTCAGTTAACTATAATAAGGACCAATGAGAAGCCAAGCGCCATTTTCAAGCATTCTTTGCTTAGTGCGAATTTTCTATGATGAAAATCTATATATTTCAAGCATGGCGTCCATTATTTCATCATCTTTTGCTCTGAAGCTCTTATTCTTTTTGAGCGACCAGCAAGCTTAAGGTGATTCAGGTGTCCGTTTTCAGCATTCTTCGAAGCAACGAGTTCAGATTGTTCAAAGGAAGTCAATTCTAGACTTTATTTTCACTTTGCATGCAGGTTTTGTCAAAGATTCGAAGAAGAAATTTGCAGATTTTTCAGAAGCAGACAAGCAAAACTTTCTATCTTCTGTCTTATTTCTTCTATTTCTCACCTTAGGTACTTTCTTCGCATGTCAAAGAAATTCAACACATTCAGAATCTGATCATCTGGGTTCGCATATTTCAGCATTTGCAGCAAAACCCACGTCTTAGATTTTTTCGAGAAAATTGCCCCGCAGCCTTCATTCTAAAGCTCTGTGCTTTTTTCCGAGAATTTCTTTGCATGTGGGCCAAAATCACATCTTTTTTAAAATCTCATCATCTGGGTTTGTTCAGAATTCCGTTGTGCATAAAACCCATGTTCCTGATTTTCTCAAGAAAAAATTGCCCCGAGAAGCTCTAGAACCCTTACAGTTCTCGACTGAAGAATCTTTGCATGTCAAGCTAAACGGCGTTTTTTCACAATTCTGACGTTGTGGGTTGTCTTAGAATCATTTTCCGGACAAAACCCATGTCTCATAATTTTTGGTGAAAATTATCCTTCGACAGGTTATTTTTAGCCTCACCGAGCCTTTTTAGCTTTCTGGAGAAAGTTGTCAGAACATAGCCGTGTTCACAGTCAACGGGCAAGTTTTTCAGAAGGCAGTTCAACTAGACTGAATTCAAGACCAAATCGGTCTTAATTTAGGTTTTCATCAGAGCAGTTGACAATGAAGCGTTACGCTGCAAAAGGAACAAAGATCATTCCATTTACGGAGCCGCCAAAGTCACTCAGATCTTGTGCCATTATCTTCGTAAAAATGGTACCTACGCTAATCTCGACGCTGTGCAAACTGAGTTTCAGAAGCTTGTTCGTGATATCTTGATAGAGATTCTATGGTGTCTATGTTGGATCACATTTCAGTAATTTCAAGAAAGCGGCTGAAGATATCAAAGAATGCATGCATACGGTAAAAGAAGGCGACAAAGAATTGAAGAGACAGATTACTGCTTTAGGCAGTGTCAAAGTACCAGATGACAGAGAGATCGATGAGTTCTTGGTCGAAGTGTTAGATCGAGTTGACATGGAGTGATCTGCCAGTTGGAACCTGCAGTTGATTTCGAGGGTTGAGTCATGAGCAGCAGTTAACTCGACTTCGCCTTGAGTTTACTTGCTGACTTAACACATGCTTATCTCATTCTTGGAATTATCAACACGGGAGTTAGGGTTAGGTTTCCGTTAACTCAAGGTAGTGTCCAGCTAACTTTGCTTTAAATAAGGACGTGCATGCTTACACATGGTCCATTTAGGTTATTTGTACCGCTTAACTGATGGTAGCTTTCCAGTTAACTGATAGTTTACTTCATTAGGGTTTGGCGATAGCTTGCATGCATTGAGAATCAGAGATGACACAAGGTGATTTTAGGTTCCCTACACCTTGATGTATATAAATAAGAGTTTTTGCTCATTTGTAATTAACTTTTGCTTGAGAGAGAAATATATGTTGCGCCTACCTTGCCCTCAATATTGCTCTTTTGGTATTTGTTCATGTGTCTTCACTATTATGATGAATTGTTATGCCACATAGGGTTTCATGCAATTGTAATGGTGGATTCTTTATGTCTTGTGAATCTTTTATCATTTCAATCAAGTGTTATGCCACATAGGGTTTCGTGAGATTGTGATGATAAAATCGTTTTGTGAAATCTTTACTACTTTCAATCAAGTGTTATGCCACATAGGGTTCCATAAGATTGGCGTGGTAAATTCCTCCCATAGTTAGATCTGTTTGAACATATTTACCATTGAGGTCAATTGTTATGCCACATAGGGTTTCAAGAGATTGAGATGATAAATCTGTTTTGTGTATCTTTACCATTGTGATCAATCGTTATGCCACATAGGGTTTCGTGAGATTGTAATGATAAAGGCTGTTTTGTGAAGTTTTACTATTTTGATCAAGTGTTATGCCACACAGGGTTTCATAAGATCATCTTGGTGAATTCTTAAATCTGTTTTGTGCCAATAAACTTGTTCAGATTGAGATGATAGTTGCGCCACCTTGCCTTCAAGTAGAGAATCTAAACACGTTTATCGTCTGATAGTCATAACCCTGCTCCATTTCCTCATGCTCTGTTTTCTTGAGGAAATTGGATAGATTTAAAGTAGATAGCTTAGTTGTAGTTAATGATCTGCGAAACCAAAAAATCCTTAGTTGCAACGTTCTTGGTTTTCTTAACCTTGTGCCTCTTCCAGCTGAGAACAAAAAGATAGGACTTAGATTACTTTTCTTTTCCATGCATTCCAGCACAACGAGGGAGCTTCCCCTCCTAATTTGAAGAGCACTCATTGCGTAGTGTACATAGCTGTCCGTACAAACCTGCACTCCAGAGGTGTTAGATTTTACGCCAACACACAACACAAGGGGATGAAGGGAGAAACCTTCCAACAACACCCCCCCCCAAAGCGGGACCAGGGAATTCGAACCCGTGACCCAAACTCTGAAACCACTTGTTGGCCCACGTTTGTCGTTGTGCCAAAAGATCAACCTTTTAATGTCTGATACAAATGCCAGAGTTAATGGATCCATGGGAGGCGATTAAGCCATGTCGTGAATCTTGAGGCCAACATTGCATCGCACAAGGGGATGAAGGGCGACACCATCCAACAGATATGACCATCTTCTAATATCTTGAAGCGAGGAAGAAACTTTTGACTCATTAACTGCCAACTAGTGATCCAATTGTGTCATGTCCCCATCCTAGTCAGCACAGCTGGTGTCAGGGTTAGCCTATCATTTCGATCCTCGTAGGCTGACAGGAGTGTGCAGAGGATCATTTGGAGCCGTTGCTCAGTGTTTGGTAGCTCCAGTTTGCAGTTGTATCAGGTTGGGCCTTCGCAGAATCTTCCAGTGAGCGTTTTCAGGAAACTTTCTATTTTTAGAAAGTTAGGTTAGGCGGAAGCTGCTATTTCGGGCAGGGCACCTGGTTCAGCCATTCAGCTCAGAATCGACCCAGTTCAGCAGTTGGTTGTTTCGACAGAGAAATAAGGAGTATTTAATGGATTATTAAATATTTAATATTTTGACTTTATAATAAAGTCACTTTATTGAAATATTTAAATATTTAATTATTTGGCTCAATTATAAAGTATTTATTATACTTTATAATAATTTATTAAAAGGTGACTTAATGAGTATTTTATACTCATTAAAAGTGGACGCCAATAATTAATTATTCCTCCTAAGTCAAAAGTGCAAATTAAATCATTAATTTAAATGATTTATTAAAATGAAGATTGGGTCGAATTTTCTTCAAGGCAATATATACCTTCTCAAGGCAAAATCGAACTATCCTGTTTTTATTCAATTTTGTCTTTATTGCTCTGAGCATTGGAGTTTGCAAACCCTAGGGTTTCTGGCAGACGATCGTTTCTGGAGAACGAAAACTCTTCAGAGATCAGGCAGACTGAGGCTGTGAAATACCAGTTGAAGCTTGCACTTGGTGGTTTCATCCAGAGATCACAGTTTGGATTATTCAGTTATTTATTCAGAGATTCACAGAGGAAATCATCAGATTGATAAGGCGATTTTATCAGAAGGCTTTATTCAGAGATCAGGCATCTTTTACTTGGAGTCCGTACCATTCTTGTTGCTGCTGCAGACAGGCCGTACTTCTGTACCTGCAGGCCGTACTTTATTTCTTCAGAGATTTTTCGTCCTGCTTTCAGATCCTGGCTCTCAGTTCTAGGCGTTGGGTTTCTCTTGGGCTTTTCTGGAGATCTTGCATTGTATTCCGAGGCTGGAGATTCAATCTTATTTCTGGCCGTACAATTCTGCATTTATTACAGCTGCCATTTCTAAAATACCAGGTTCTTTAATAAATTTTCAAGTATTGCTTTCCTTGTTCAGATTTTGACATTGTAAAAGCTCAAATAAGATAATATATTGATGCGCCTTGTTTCCTGAGCAAGATTTGAGTCTTTAAATGCGTTCTAGAATTTATTTGGAATTTATTTGCATTTATTAGCAAAATCGCATTTTTCATTATTTGCCTGAAAACCTAAAAAAAAATACAAAAATCACAAAACTTGCAAAAAACCTCAAAACATCAGTTAGGGTTTGGAATTTGAGAACCACCAGGGTTCTGACAAATTGGTAGCAAAATGGTGAAATCGATTGTAATGTCTCCTTCCAACTAGTAGCTCTTGAGGTTGAATAGCCTATATGATTCCCATGGGCTCTTTTCAATTAAGGGAATTGATTATTAATTATTTAATATTATTCATCCTAAAGTCAAATATTATGAATAACATTATTTAATTAATATTTATTAAGTAACTAAAGTAAAATATTAATATATTAAAAGCTATGTTCCACGGCATTTCGGGGATGAGGGGACGGCAAGGGATGCGTTTCTGGGACGTTTCCTAGGGGGCAATTTTTAGGGGACGGTAGCGGACGGCGACATACAAAATACATATATATATATGATTTTTTCAAAATTTATTAATATATTAGAGAGAGAGAGAGAGAGGGAAAGAGAGATAGATATGTCAATAAATTAATAATTGATAACAACAATATCAATATGTAAATAAATCGCGAGAGTAGTGTTAGTTAGATGATCAGATTAATGACACAGAAATTTAATTCAAATTGAACACAAGAACACAGCAAATACCCTGGGAAAACCCTCCTCTTGAGGGAGAAAAACCCAGCAACAATATATCACTTGTATATTGATTTCATACAATAATGATCTCCTTACAAGAGGCCGGTATGAAGGCCTTAATACATGCACCAAAGTGTGATGAAACTCAGCAATACAAAGATACAATATACTGAATAAAATTCAGCCTTCAAAGATATCTATCTGCCTTGAGAAGAACTCGCACTTGAGATAAAGGACGAGCTGAATATGAGTGAAATGAATTTGATGATCAAACAATGAGACTTCTTCAAGTATATATATACTATGATGAGAGGAGACGTGACCTTTCAAAGACACAAGTCGGCCCAGCAAGAAAGATGCGCCCCTCCAATGAAATCGCGTCCATACAAGAGGTTGGCCTCTTTTAGAAATTTGTGCCTCTTCATTAATTCGTGTCATTCCATTAATTAAATATAATACTCAATCATTGTGCCTTTTCAATTAAATCGATATCATATAAATTAAATAGCCATAGCTATGATTTAATTTATTATTCTTGAACAAGGAGATCGGTTGGAAGGATAAGACTGACGCTGTCATAACATCAACACTCCCTCTCAGCTAGGGAGTATACTTCCAGCTGCACAAGACATATCACCTCATCGTGATGTCTACCACTATGGCTACAACCATATGTGGAAAAGATAGATATCACCTCATCGTGATATCAAATATCACCTCAACATGATATCAACCTTAATGGCTACAACCATGTATGGTATGTACAAGTGTTCATCACTTGCGTGATATTGTCACCTCAACATGACTTTAACCATGGCTCTCCCAGAGGGTGAAACACAAGTACAAAAAATCATCACAGACTCTCTCACGTGATGATGTCATGGATTCACACACATGACATCCACCATGGCTCTCCCAGAGGGTGGAAACAAGGGCTTTCACCTCAAACTTTTCCTGTAGAGAAGAGTGCATTAACAAGGGATTTCACCTCGAACTTCTTTCACAGAGAAGAACTTATTAAAGAGGATCATTGATACTGAGACTCCTTCTCAGTTAGGGTTGGATTCTCCACCATACCAAGCTTAGCTCGAAAGTACACGAACTTTATCCTGGAGAGAGGCTTGGTGAGAATGTCTGTTGTCTACTCATCAATACTGATATACCTCAACTGTACAGCTTTCCTCAATACCATATCTCTAATATAATGGTATTTGATCTCAACATGTTTGGTTTTGTCATGAAACACAGGATTGATAGAAAGCTTCACACAGCTCTGGTTATCACAATGAATGATAGTAGGCTCCATTGATTGTCCAAACAATCCTACAAGGAGCTTACGAAGCCACACTACTTCCCGAGCTGCCACACAAGCTGCAATGTACTCTGCCTCTGTTGTACTCAATGCTACAGATGACTACTTCCTGCTGCACAAAGAAATCATATCAGATCCCAAACTGAAGCAACATCCAGAGGTGCTCTTCCGATCAGTGACACACCCTGCCCAATCAAAATCAATGAAGCCATGCAACTCCAGATCCACACCTGAAGAATATCTCAACCCATATCCAACTGTGCCACGCAAGTATCTTAGGATATGTTTTGCTACAACAAGATGTATCTGTCTCGGTTCACACATGAACTGACTAAGTGCACTCATAGCATAACAGATATCTGGTCTCATGTTAACTAGATACATCAAGGACCCAATCAACTGCCTGTACATCGTAGGATCCACCAAGTCTGAACTAGCTGCAGCCTCTTTTTTAACTTATGTAGGTTGGTCTCCAAAGGTGTAGACATGGATTTGCAATCCATCATACCAAACCTCTTAAGTATATCAATAGTATACTTCCCTTGACTTAGAATCATCTCATTTGGCTTTTGCCAAACTTCTAAGCCAAGGAAGTAATGCATGAGCCTAAGGTCCTTCATTTCAAACTCAAAAGCCAACTCTTTCTTACATTTGATTATTAGATGCTCTTCTACAATAAGAATCAACTCATCAACATACAAAACCAAAATCAATGCTTCACCATTAATTACCTTGAAATACAGATTAGAGTCAGCCTCATTCTTGGAGAAGCCCAAACTTAACAGGTAACGATCAATCCTTTCGTACCATGCACGAGGAGCCTGCTTAAGACCATACAAGGCCTTCTTCAGCTTGCAAACATGAGACTCCTTCCCATGTACCTCGAATCCATCAGGTTGCTCGATATAAACTTCTTCCTTGATCACACTATTCAGAAAAGTTGTCTTCACATCCATCTGATGAATCTTCCATCCTCTAGATGCAGCAATAGCAATGATGATCCTGACTGAAGTATAACGAGCAACTGGAGCAAAGGTTTCCTCATAGCCAACTCCCTCTTTCTGTGAGAATCCTCTAGCCACGAACCTAGCCTTATACATCTCAATGCTCCCATCAACTGCATGCTTGATCTTGAAGAGCCATTTTGAAGATACCACAGATTTGCCTTCGGGTCTAGGAACAATGTCCCAAACATCATTCTTAAGAATTGACTGGTACTCCTCTGTCATAGCATCTCTCCAAACTTGTTGACTGGAAGCTTCCTCAACACAGGAAGGCTCGGACTCAATAATCTGACTCATCAAAGCAACATAAGTGGAGAACTTATGTGGCCTTTTACTTTCTCTGAAGGTACCTCTAGGAGCTGCAAACCTTTCTGCCTCTTGCATAGTTTGCCTAGCCCAAAGAGGTTTGTTTCTTCTAATCACAATATCGGTAGGCCCATCAGTAGGTTCCAAGGGCTCAACTGGATCAATATCTTCCTTCAGTTCTGAAAGTCTCCCTCTGAATCTCAGGAGTATGGTCAACTTCCATATCCTAAGGAGACTCTTCATTATCAATCTCCACATGAGTTCCCTTGGATCTCCTGAATGCAACATCTTCCTCAAATGTGACATCCCTACTGATCTCGATCAACTTCTGACCTGGAATGTATATCCTGTAGGCTTTTGATGTTTCACTGTAGTCCACAAATATTCCCTTCTTGCCAGAAGGCTCCAACTTTGTTCTCTTTTCCTTTGGAATATGAACATAAACTGGACATCCAAAGATCCTCAAATGACTCACCTCTGGCTTCTTTCCAGTAAGGGCTTCCTCAGGAGTCATGTTTTCCAAGATTCTGTGAGGACTTCTATTCTGAACATAGACTGCAGTCCTAGAAGCTTCTGCCCATAGGAAGGTTTGCAGATCTTGGTCATGGATCATGGCTTTTGCTACTTCCACGATCGATCTGTTCTTTCTCTCTGCAACACTGTTCTGTTGAGGATTAAAGGGAACACAGAACTCCCTCTTAATCCCAGCTTCAACACAGAAATTTCGAAGCTGCCAGAAGTGTATTCTCCTCCATTATCAGATCTTAGGACTTTGATTCTTTTCCCGGAAAGGTTCTCTACCTGAGCTTTGAACTCCTTGAACCTTTCTAACACTTCCTCAAACTCTTTAGTTTTCAAAAAATAAATCCAAGTCTTTCTAGAGTAGTCATCAATAAAAAGAATGTAATACAAGAAACCACTCGAAGAAGGAACAGACATTGGACCACATAAATCAGAATGAATGAGATCTAGAATACATTTAGATTTACTTTCTCTACTATGAAATGGAGCTTTTGTATTCTTACCCATTGCATAACCTTTGCAAGTACCTTCATGCTCTTGGTTGAACTTTGGAAGGCACGAAACCATCTTCTCCATGATAGGTAGAGCTCGGAAGTGAAGGTGAGCCAATCTTCGATGCCAAAGATCACACAAGCTTGAAGAATCATGAACTAATGCCTGAAGTGGACGAGTGCATAGCCTATAGAGAATCTCATGTCTAACACCAATTACTTGAGCAGTCTTGAAGTTGGAATTCTTCGTCCACACAAGTACTTTGCCTTTGGAGAAGGCAACTTGATATCCTTTATCTTCTAAGGCTGAAATGGAGATAAGATTACGCTTAATTCCTGGAACATAAAGGACATCAATTAACTGTAGTGTAATGCCGGAATCCAAATGGAGAGTAGAGGTCCCAATCCCTTTCATTGAGTAGCTAGCATCATCTCCAATAATGACTTGTTCATTATAATCTCTCTCCACCAAGCTTGATAAATGCTCCCTAAATCCAGTGATGTGCCGAGATGCCCCACTGTCAATCAGCCAAGTGTTGGTGTTGGTAGGTACATTGCTTGACAATGCCGAATAGAACAAGTATTCACAAGAGTCCTTCTGAGGAGAGGCATCATCAACATCTGCAATGGTGGCCTATTGCTTAGGCCTGGATGGGAAATGCTTGGAAAAGTGACCATACTTGTCACATCTAAAGCATTGGACTTTGGATAAGTCCCTCTTCTTCTTAAATGCGGGGGCACCATCATTTCCTTTATCTCGATTCCTCTTGAAGTATCCTTTCTTCCCATCTTTCCCTTTCTTCTTCGAAGATTGAGAAGTGAGAACATGAATGTCTTCATTAGATGAACTTTGACCAACTCCTCTAGCAGCCAACCTAGACTCCTCTTGAATGCAATTGGCTCTCAAACGATCAAACTTAGGAAGCCTAAGTTTGGATCTTGCACTGATTCCTTGAATGTAGGACTCCCATGATGAAGGAAGACCATTGAGAGCAAGCATGGTCAAGTCTTTATCATCAACCATATGACCAATTGTAGAGAGTTGATCTCTCAATTCCGAAATCCTCATGAAATAGGCAATCACTGTTTCTCCTTTTGCCATCTTCACATGGTGAGTTGTTGCTTCAGTGCAAGTGCCTGGCTGGTGTTGTTGATTTCATACATCTCCTCCAATCGGAACAATATGGAACAATATGATCTTTAACAGAGTCAACCAACATCTTCTTTGCCTTGATGTCTTTCTTCCTCCACTGCAACTTCTCTTCTTCCTCCGTTGGTTCGGGAACTTTGGTTTCCACAAACTCAGCCAAGTCATTCTCTTCCAAGGTGAGCATGATTCTGAACCTCCATGATGTGTAGTTAGATGCTCCCTCGAGTCTATCTTCAATCTTAAGACCATTCACCATTTTGACTAAAATAGAGATAGACAAAGAATGATAAAGACAATAAAGAATATCGCTGCAATAACAAATCTGATCACGATCTTCTTCAAACCCGCTCTGATACCATGTTAGTTTTATGATCAGATTAATGACACAGAAATTTAATTCAAATTGAACACAAGAACACAGCAGATACCCTGGGAAAACCCTCCTCTTGAGGGAGAAAAACCCAGCAACAATATCACTTATATATTGATTTCACACATTAATGATCTCCTTACAAGAGGCCGATATGAAGGCCTTAATACATGCACCAAAGTGTGATGCAACTAAGCAATACAAAGATACAATATACTGAATAAAATTCAGCCTTCAAAGATATCGATCTGCCTTGAGAAGAACTCACACTTGAGATAAAGGACGAACTGAATATGAGTGAAATGAATTCGATGATCAAACAATGACTTCTTCAAGTATATATACACTATGATGAGAGGAGACGTGACCTTTCAAAGACACAAGTCGGCCCAGAAAGAAAGATGCGCCCTTCCAATGAAATTGCGTCCATACAAGAGGTCGGCCTCTTTTAGAAATTTGTGCCTCTTCATTAATTCATGCCATTCCATTAATTAAATATACTAATCAATCATTGTGTCTCTTCAATTAAATCGATATCATATAAATTAAATAGCCATAGCTATGATTTAATTTATTATTCTTGAACAAGAAGATAGGCTGGAAGGATAAGACTGACACTGTCATAACATCAACAAGTAGTACTATAACTGTATAAGAAATGTCATTAAAGCATTATAAAATTTATCACAACAGTATCAAACATCAACAAAACCATGGTCTATCAATATCCAAATGTCTCAAACATGTATCCAAATGTCTCAAACTATTTGTGGTTCTTCTAATTTACCTGTATCTAGATCATCTAATATGGATGGTGATGATATTTTTGAACCCATATGATAATGCTTAATCGGTGATGACTGATTGTTGACACTTGAAATTATTATTTTTTAATTTTAATTTACAATATATATCATGACATTCAAGTTTGACTAATTGATAATTTAATATTTTTATTTTTATGGTGGTGTTGTTCACTATACAATATATGATGCTATGTGTCGTATTTTGAACTTAACTACTGCTGCAAATATGCATATAATTCTGATTTTTATATGTTTTCGTATGGATGTACCCAAACCCAAATATAAATTTGACCAAACACGAACCAATACCAAGACTGGTAACTTGGGACAATAGGGTTTGGATCATAAATAATTAGTGTCAAATTTATGTAGTGTCTTTTTGTCACAGTCTAGTCATAGAGGCAATAGGTGTCTTTCTTTTTGAAGCATTTACCTCAACTTTTGATATACTATGTCTGATTCATCTCAATTCTTCTAAAACCATAATATTTACTGAACAATCAAGTGATTGTAGAAGGTTTCTATGAGGCATGTTAGAAGTTATCCTCTACTGCATTTTATAGAATTATTAAAAAATTAAAATGAGACTTAGTAATACTAATGACAAAATGTTAATATTTTGTGTCCATCAAACTTTAGCCCAAAAAAAATATTAAATTAATCCTGCGAGAGATGGTGGGACCTACACGACCTTGGGAAGGAGAAATAAACTTTAAAAAAATTGAATTTTTTTGTTGTTTTTTAATATTTGAAGCTCTCAGCCTCCATAGGACGGCTAGCCATCCCCGGTACGATTGGGGACGTTTCCCGAGGAACTGTCCCCAAACTGCTAGAAACGTTTCCTATTAATTTTGTTGTTTCAGAGATGGCAGGGGAACGTCCCCTTTGCGTCCCGAGGACGGCAGGGGACGGGGACAAGGGGTTTTTAGGGCAGGGGACACGTCCCCATGTAACCCTAATTAAAAGTAACTTTAATATTATATTTTCCCTCTAAAGTTCAAATATTTAAATTATTAAAGGAGGGAAAATATTATTGAGGACCTATTCACAAGAAGATACAAAATACAATTTTGGAGGCTCATTTGATTATCGAGGAGTTTTTTTCTTTCATGGTTGGTTCTGAAGCTCAGGGAGCTTGAGGGTTGCAAGGTTTGATGGTGAAACCATCCACCCTAGCCTACAGATTGTAGATCAATTCCGAATTTGTGAAGTCTTCTTTGGAGACAAATTTCAGAGTATAAGGATATGGTATTAGTTACAAGAGAAAGTATCAAGTGAAGATATTCTACAGCTACAGTTATACAGAGCATTAAATCATTTTTAGATAGTAATTCTAGTGACATTATTATTGGTGGAGTTAATACCGTCAGGAGAATTGTGGAACTTAAACTCACCACAGGATTCCATTTTGGAGGGGATTCGATATACATAATGTATGAAGGATGGCATTTTATTTGAGCTATGTGAATCTGGGCAAGTCGTAAGGCTAAACAAGGACGTCATGAGCCTTTAAACACCACTGTTGCTATTCCCTGTCAGCCACGAGCCTTCCATAAGGGGTGCGAAGAGTTGTAAGGGAGTGTGGAGGACACGGAAGGAGTCCCATGTGGACTTTGACTGCTGCAGCCACTTCAAACAAGGAGCTGCTTCCTTGATAAATCCACAACATAGACCGGGTGCTTCATTTAGTAGCGCAACTTATATTCTAAGCAAAAATTATGGTGCGCAAAAGCAGGCAGTTATGGTGAGGTTCAAATCTATGCAAGTTGGATAATTGGCTTGGGAAATGAAGGTAGCAGTGCATTTTTAGGAACAATGTAATTGTGGAGACTAATGGTAATGTTGAATGGAACAATCTAAAATAAAATATGCTTGCACTATAATAATGTGCACTGTATCAAATATCTAGTGATAATGAAGGGACATCCATCAAAGCATAACAATAGAAAATTTTAGTCAAATGTTGTAGTTACAAGTGCCCTGCTAGACATACATGCAAAATGTAGAAGCATAGACAAGGCATGTGAACTGTTTCAGAAAATGCCTCAAAGAAATGTGATCTCTTGGGTTGCAATATTGCAAGATGGTAGGGATACTCTCCCAAATGATTTTGCAACGTTGTCACCTAATGGAAGGGTTAAAGATTCCATATTATCTTCTAATAAGCTCCATTACTCCCTACCATGCAAGGAAAAGTCAATTATCAAGTTGTTTTGTCAGAATGGATAATTCGAACCTATTAGGAGTCAAGACACAAGTAATAAATTTTCCTACCAACTTCATGCAAACTAGTATAGCTTGCACATTAATCAACAATTCCAAATTCAGCACTAGAGCTTTGAAAGTCAACAGAAATCTACCTCCCCTTCTGGGTTTATGCACATCCATAAACTCATGAAAAGACAAAGACTGCCTGATCTCAGGTGCCAATGTCGAATACTCTCCATAAAATCTAGTCACGTCTACCACTATGTTGTGGCTGAAACTCATGATGATGACCCTATTGCTCTGCCTGCGGAGTCGAAGGTGCCTCTCTAGATATAAATGTAGGTTGTCCCGGCCTACGCTCATGCAAGATAGGTGACGACTGCCGCTGTACTGACACCAGTGGCTGGTCTATGCCTGCAGTCCCGCTCGTCTGTCCTACCTGAATATAGTGCTGTTGAGGCTGACTGTAATGCCTCATCGTGCCCATCAACTAAGACATCATGTCCATCATATTATCATGCCTGCGTCTGAACTCCTCATTAGTAATATCACCTCCGGCATGCTCTTTCCCTGGATCCCTATGTGTCTCTATAGGAATCTCACGATCCGCCATCAATGTAGTGACACTGTTCTCACTGCTATTGGAACTGGATCTGTGAATACCCAGAAGCCCTGATACTGTCTCACCTTCAGGAATAGGTGGACTTGTCCAATCCTCGATTCTGCCTGTTCCTCTACCCTTATTGTAGAAAATAATATCTCTACTCGTGAAAAAGCATCGAAAAAGCACACATCTGACTGAAAAAGCACAGGATGGCAGGAAAACTGTGCTCTGGTACCATTGTAAGAGACCAGGTGTCTCTCAACCCGATCACTGGCTGACACTGCTAAGTTTTTTGTTTGTTTTCTGTATTCTTGAATTTTTTGTAGTTTTTTGCAATAAGAGGGTTTTTGCAATTTTGAATGAAATGATGCCAATACAAATTAAAAAGCATAAATTTACAAATGATAAATCAACTAATGGCTAGCAATGGCAATTGTCTTTATTCTGAAGATGTAAATGGGTTACAATATTGAATAGATAACATAGATCCAAAAAGGCAAGCAAAACGTAATATTAAAGAACCTGATTTTCTGTTTGCAGCCGCCTGTAGAAAGCATTAAAATGTACGGCCAATCCAAATACAGGCTTCTCCCACCACCAAAAGATTGCAGACACCTCCAAAGACCTAGGCGTCCCCTGTGGTGAAGTCAGAGTACAAAAAAGCAAGGTGTTTTTGTCAAGTGAAGAACTACGGCCTTTGCTGCAGCAAAAGTACGGCCCAACCAGCATTCAATAAATCCGTACAATCTTGAAGAATGTGCCAGATGCCAAATGAAACACTGCCAATGCAATATTCTCCTTCTGGAAGAAAGATCGATCCAGAACTTTGATAATAAACTCCAAAATATGCCCAAATATGACTCCTGTGTGAAACCACTCTGTTGACAAGCTTAAACTGGTATTGCACAGTCTCAGAATGTCTGATTCTGAAGAGGGAACGTTCTTCAAAACCCATTGATCTGCAGAAACCCTTGTTTCACAAACCCCAATGCTCTCAGAGAGAAATAAAGACAAATTAGAATAATCATAACATAATGAGTTCAATTTGCCTTGGAGAAATATATATCTTCTCTCAAAAAGTCGATCCTTTCACAAAAATCAGCTCAATTGCATTTAATAATATAATAATTTTCCCTTTTGAAATACTTATGCCAATTATTAATAAATGGCGTCCTTTTTATTAATGAGTATTAAACTCATTAAATATTAAATTTTCCCCATCATTATAAAGTATTAAAAATACTTTATAATTCACCATTTTAATAATAACTTTAATATTTCATTAAAATGACTTTATATTATAAAGTCAAATTAATATTCTCTTTAATTATTATTAAATGCTCTAATAATCCCTGTTTGCTCATCAAATCATCAAACCGGGTCGAAACTGAGCTGACCAACTGAATCAGGTGCCCTGCCAAAAATAGCAACTCCTGCCTGCCTGACTTACTATAAATAGTAAGTATCTATAAATCACTCTGTAAGTGTCCGCAAAGGCCCAAACCTGAATCAACTGTTGGAGTGATGTTCCCAAATGCTGGATAACTGCTTCAAGTGACCTTCTAATCACATCTGTCAGCCTATGAAGGTCTGCGTAATAGGCTAACCCCTAAATCAACTGTACTGCCTAGGAAGGGGACATTACAGTTGGCTCACGGAAATATTCTCATGCTAGTTCGAAGAAGATAGAAGGATATGTGTAGGGTTTCTATGAGGAACAGGAATAAAGCAATGGTGAAGTTCATGGATTGTTAAGACGGCTCCAATAAACTATTTGGCAGTGTGATCTCTATATACAGGCACAAAAAAAAATTATGGTATGTTAGCTGTTGTTCCATCAAAAGACAAACTATTTGGGTCTTTATTTATTCTCTTCAGAAAAAATGAATGATTGAAGATACAAATTTATTGATCAGAAAGGCATGGAAGTAAAAGCTCAATTGGTTGCTGAGGCAAATAAGACTAGTGACAATACTTCTTGATAATTAAGTCATTTACGACATAGGCAAGAAAATCTAGAAGACCACCTAAATAAAAATGAAGTCAATGGAAGAAATAATGTCAAGCAGAGAAAATTGAGTCATCCAAGAGTAATAGAAGACCACCTAAATAGAAATGAAGTTAACAAAAGAAATGATGTTGAGCATAGAAAATTGAGTCATCCAAGAGAAAGGTTGCAAAATTCTCACTTTGATAATAAGCTCTAAGAAGAAATTGATGAAAGATGCTATTGTTTACAGTAGGAAAAATTCGAGTTCAAAACCAACATTTACAACTATTGATGTTCTTAGAGGATTGGTCAACTAGCTATATAATCAGTAAAGAAGACGCTCACATCCAACTCGTGGAATACCTACAGTTATGATTTCCTTGGCAACATTGCTAAGAGAACCTTTGTTTAGATCACAATTTGTAAAGGCAAATGAGGTAAAATACCTAACTCCTATTTCATTAGCAATACATTCAGCTCCTCTATGAGACAACTCCTGGTGTGTAGCTCCTTTCGTATTAGAATGTTTCTAAGTGTGTATTAGCCACGACTCGAACTTCACCTCATCCAATATGGATTATCAAGGCCCCACAAAAGAAAAGGTTGCAAGGGTCATTGTCTTGACATTAAAAAAAAGAGACTTTTAAGGGAATGTTTATAAGTGAAATGGTTAATCTTGGTTCATCACAAATTGTGCAAAAGCTAAAATCACAATCTTGGTGCGATGAAGATTTGACAACATTGGAAAATTAAGTTTTTTTGATAAATACAAACAGAAGTTTATGCTTGGAAATCTTGATCAATACCCAATGCATAAGGATCCAACATTCTGGTCTGACAATGATTTAATTGCAAGACTTGACGATTCTAAAGATCCAAGAATTTGATACTTTCAAGAAAATAGGCCTTATTAAGGGAAGTGTGAAGGTTTCCAAGAATAGCAGCCATTAATGATGAATTTCATTTGAAAGAAAACCATCCGTACCACGATGATTTTGGGGTCGACTTAGATACTATAGATGAATCAAATGTTACAGAAGTAGAAGCCAAGCTATGTATAGTTAGAGTCTAAACATGTTTAGTACCCTACAAACTCTGTAAAGACCCTTGCAATTCTGGCCATTAATTTTCAGTTTTTGCTGCTAAGGAATTTCACAAACTGGCTATAAACAACCTCCTT
>VDFB02211278.1:0-22632 GCA_007258455.2 Sequoia sempervirens
AAATTAACATCATGCACTTAGTTCATATTCATCTGCTCATTAAATTAATCAAACTCAACAAATCCATTCACCAAGTAAATCAGGACTATTTAATTCATTCCTAAGGTTATTCATTTAAATTAAATAAATCAAAGTCTCACATCAACCTTTTAATTAAATAAACCAAACTTTATTTAATTAAATCTCCAAATGCATATTACATCCCTTTTTGATTTAAATAAATCCAAATATTCAAGTCAAAGGGGTCAAAACATCCTAATCATCATTAAGCTAATCTAATCCTGATTAACCTAACCTAACCACCCATCACATCCTCTAGCTTTTCCCACTTGCACCAATAAATCATTTTATCTCATTTATAAAATCATCATTTTCCCTCAAAAAATAGCTTTTTGGAATATTCCCTCAAGTTTGAAAATGAAGACAAGTTGACTTTCGCTTCCAACATTGCATTAAATTCTCTCTTTTATGTCCCCCACTCAACATTTATTTCACAATTTCAAATTTAAAATCTCCCTCTCTTGGGCACATTGGCCAAAATTTGCACATTCCTCAACCTATCATAATGTGACAAGTGGCCTCGTCTCATTTGTCCAATCTTCATCACACATTGCTCTATTTTGAGCTCTTTTCCAATTTGAATATATTTAAATAGGGTGTTGATTCTTCATCAAATCTATCTACAACTCTTATGCAAAGTTACTCTTTTGAATTGAGAACTAATTTTTCTCTTGACCATTGCATTTCATCATTTCAAGTTTTAGCAAGGATTGGGAAAGGGTCATTGGCACATTTGACACCAATCCACTATGGAATAGGTACTTGTTATGCTTTAGAAATGTATTTTTGATCTCTTTTTTCATTTGTTGCATTTTGAAGCATTTACATGTTACTTCATAGGAGCATTTTGATGAATTTGTAGGCCACTAACCCATGCTTGAGGTTTTACTATTTTTAGATTTTAATAGGTGCTCACAAATATCATCTCTATTGACAAAAACCATACTCACTAAAAATTTAATTATCATCAAACAAGGAATGGCATCCAACCATGAACATAAGAAACATCACTGTTATGACATGATAATACATCAATGACTACCCAAACTGAGTGTACAAAATTGAGTGTTGACATCAATGATAAAAAATACCAAACATGGGTAACAAATGTGTAGCAATATCGCCATCTGGAATTGATTCCAACACACATCTACACATTCTCCCCCTTTGACATCAAGGACAAAGGGCCAAGGTATTGATTTAAAACATCAACACATACTCAAGAAATGCACTTCTCCTTCAAACAATTTTATATGCTCCCCTTAACAACATTAACCAACCAACTACCTATTCCCCTTGAGAGGTATCTCAAATCAATCCAAGAGAAAAGGATATGACCATGAATATTTTCTCCCATCGGAGAGATGAACTAACTATGCATTAGTTAGAAGGAGGTGAAATAACCGCTAACTTTTGTCAAAGATACTCAAAATTATCCTTTGAAAGCACCTTAGTGATGCAGAGTGTGCAGGGAAGACAAGAGTTTAATGGAAAGCTTCTTTTAAATACTCTAAGTGGACTCTCAGATTCCACTATTCTTTCATGAAGGTAACCCAACTAGCCAATTTGGGCTCTCACAACTAGACATAACCAAAATACTTGGGAATGATTTGAACACTTTCACCATGACAAAACATGACACAACAACCTAACTATGCACTTGAGAACCCTCATTCATCCATCACTTCATTTCAGACCTATGCATTCCTTGTAGCCTTATCCAATAGGGACAATCAAAATAATTTTTTATTAAGGCCCGAAACCAAACAAAGGAACATGGTTTTAGAAACCTAATATGGGACCCTTACAAGTCCTCAAATTCACAAGAATAGACACAAAGAGCAGGTGCTTCAAATTATAGGCTTTCAAGCCACAAGGAAGCTTAATTAGGCCTGCACAACGAAGGAACCAAACTATCTACGCACAACCCAACACCCATAAATCCTTCAATAGGTTCCTCAAAAAATCCCAAGACCTCTTTGAAACATTTCAACCATCACTCTTGCACGAACACCCAACATTTTGCAAGTTTCTCACCCCAAATTTTAGTTTTTTGGCCTATCACATAGAGATGCTACGCCTCATTCATCATGGAACACACAAAAAACTCCATTTCTCCTCTTTAAACCACTTGCAACATAAATAAAACTCCTAACCCTACAATTCGACCAAGAATCAGTCATTTTCCATGATGGAATGGAGAGTTATAGGCAATTATATGACCAAACCCAGGTTTGGTAGGGTTTTAGATCCACTTCCAGTAAAAGGGAGATAACTTTCTTGTTTCTTGATGACATTATGCCAAACCATCACCAAAAGAAAGGTGACTCCTCCCTCTTTCAATACATATATGTGTGGAGCTTGTATAGGGGTATGTGCAGGATCATGATGGGTCAAAAAGTGGCAATATGATGGGTATTTGGCTAATGACTATTTTTTTACCCAAAATTAATGAAACGAAAAGGGTTTTTAAAGGAGATTCTCAACTTTCCACAGATATAAATTATGCTTTACTTTGAATTTAATAAGTAATTATTATTTATTTTCTATTCAAATTATGAAAATGTCATGATTGATAGGTTGATTAAAAACATTGATAGCTTTCAAATGGTATCACATTTTTAAATCAAAACATGTGTCACATTCTATACTTCACTACAATAGTATTAAAAAGAAAAATTGAATTTCATGAAGTTTTGACCAAGGTAAGGTGGTCGGACATATGAGTTTATATTTTTCAAAAATTGTAATAAAAATTCATAATTAATTATTTACATTGGAAAAAAATTACAAACAAATATGCATCACATCGGGGCATGAGTCCTCTACTATATATATAAAATATTATAAAAAATATTATCATTTTATTGTGGTTAGGGTGGTCAAATAGACACCTACTTCTATTTTTTTCCATGAAATTTAAGTGCCACTACATTGAAATTTCAAATTTTCACCAAATAGTTTAAAAAAAAAAAAAACCTAGTATTTTAGTAACTTATTCAAATTTTTATGTCAAATTTCCTAACTCTGATTTTTCTAAATTTTTTGCCACTTAAGGGCCTGTTTTTTCCATGATGATCCTGCACATACCCATAGTGACATCACGGGTTGTACAAAGTGAAATAGAAAAGAGAAAACGTAAGAAACTAGAAGAATAGAGTTTCCTATTATTCCAATCTTCACAAAATATTCCAAAAACCTTGCCTCAACCACAAAGAAGATTATTAAGCATGAAAACACCTCTACCAATAGTCCTCAACCAATTTTTGAATGAAGAGGCCATTGGGTATATATTTTACAACTTTAGTTTGAGGAAATTACATAAAAGCATTACTTGGAGACACCAAGTTTACATTGAACCTTGACTTGGAAACTAATAACACCTAATACAACCTATGAAAAATATTGAAATGGTCCATTGGACCTTATTACATCATAAATACATTTGAAAAAATAAAAATAAAAATGACAAAATCCTCATGGAGGCTTGAAAACCCCAAGGTGCCCCTGCACCATACACCTAGGGTTGAAAAGATCTCAAGTTCCACCTAAGATCAGTTACTGTAGAGAAACACCATGATCTTTGATGTCTTGTTCACTCATCCAAGTGGCATCCTCAGGTGGAAGACCATGCCATTTAACCAAGTATTCATTATAGACCTTCTTTCTTGTCCTCTTCACCTCCTTGGTGTCTAAGATTGCTTCAAGCTTCAAAGGTTCTAAAGGGGGTAAGTCCTACACCCAATCTTCATCATCTTCTATAGCTTCACCTACATCCAAAGATCCCTTAAAGGGGTACAAGTCAGCCACATTAAATATGGGGGAGGGGTATGTGCAGGATCATCATAGAAAAAATAGGCCCTTAAGTGGCAAAAAAATTAGAAAAATCAAAGTTACGCAACTTGATCTAAAAATTTGAATAAGTTATCTATATTAGTTCAAAAATATGTAAGAATAGAATCATTAGAAAATTGAATGTACTTTCTAAACTACTAGGTTTATTTCAAGAAAAAAAAAAACTATTTGGTAGGGTGAAATTTCAATGGTTAATCTTGAAAATTTGGGAAAAAAAAGTAGGTGTATATCGTGACCACCTAACCATAATAAAATGATAATATTTTTATAATAATTTAGACATAATTAGAGACTCATGTTTGGATGTGATGCATATTTTTTGATTTTCCAAGTAAATGGCTGGTATGAATTTTTATTACAACTTTTTAAAAATACAAAAAGCTTCGACGTATTAAGTACCTTAACATAATCGAAGCTTCATGAAATCAGCCCTATTTTAATCTATAGTATGTGAAGCACTCAATGTGATGCATGTTTTGGTTAAGCTGTGTGATACCGTTTGAAAAACTATAAATATTTTAATCGACCTATCAATAAGGAGACTTTGGTCGTAATTCAAATAGAAATTGAGATAATTGTTGTCAAATTAAAGTAATATAATTTATATTGAGTGAAATAAATCTCCTTTAAAACATTCATCAATTTTGAAATGAGATCGCCGACCACATACCCTACAAATACCTATCATATCGCCACTTTTTGGCCTATCATGATCCTACGCATACCTGGAGATAGCCACTTTAGGAGGAAGTGCTATCTCATAGAAATTTATTCCAAACTTATGGATTACCCTACAAGGGCCTATCTTTTTCATTTGGAGCTTGGTGTATTTTCCCTTGGGTAACCTCTCCTTCTTCAAATATAGAAAAAAAAATCTCCCACCTTGTATTGGACATTTCTCCTCTTCAAATATTCTCTCTCCTTGTATTTTTCCACACTTTTCTTAAGATTCTCCCTTACTTGTGCATGGATGTCCTTCATTGTTGCAGCAAACTCATCTCCTTTTGCACTTCTCCTTTCCATTACCTTCAAGTCTCTCAATTCAAATATACCCCTTGGGCTCATTCCATACACCACCTCAAAGGGAGTTTTGCCCATGCTTTTGTTTAGGGTGTCATTATATGCATATTCCGCTTGGGGCAGCACTAGACCCCATTGTACACCATGTTCCTTTGTCAAACACCTCAATAGATTACCATGTGATCTATTTACCACCTCTTTCTTCCCATCCATTTAAGGATGGTAGGAAGAACTATATGACAAATTGGTGCCTAAATTTTTCCATAAGGTCCTCCAAAAGTGACCTATGAATTTAGCATCCCTGTTAGATACAATGTTCGATGGAAGACCATGGATTCTAACAATTTCTCTAAAAAATAGTCCTGCAATGTTAGAGGTGTCACTAGTACATTTACAAGGAATAAAGTGTGCCATTTTACTAAATCTATCCACCACTACAAAAACACTGTCAACCCCTCTTTGTGTCTTGTGCAGTCCTAAGACAAAGTCCATGCTTATGGTTGATCCCACAATAGTGGTTTACAATTTTTGGCCAAACTGGACACTAAAATTATTTTTTTAACTAAATCTTCACTTTCGGGCACCTATAGTGGCTAAACCATGAGGAATTTGAAGATGATGCAAACTAGAGTTTTGTGAAATTTTGTCTGTAGATTCTAAATATATATTTTTAAAAAAATTGGAATTAGATTGCACTTTTCTTTCCATCTCCCTCGAAAATTAGTTTTTTTCAAAAAATAATATTTTTAAAAAGTGATGCTCACTGTATAATGCGTAACTTTTTTTCCATGAAGGATAAAATTATAATTATTTTAAAATTAGTTTGTAACTCTAATATCTAGTGCTTCCACTTGGTTAGATAGTTTTTATTGAATATTTTTCTTTAATCAAGTTTCAAAGTCCAACCAATTACAATTCAGACATGAAATGCGACCATATAACATATAACTTTTTTGTATAAATTTTCAATTTAATTTAATTTTGGATCAAGGACTTCAATATCTAGTGCACTCATATTTTTTCTTTTTTTATAATCTATTTTTTCCATGTGTAGAAGAGTTTATTTTCGTTGAAAAACTACATTCATAAAATAAAGAAATAACAATAATAATAATTTAATTTAATTCAATTATATTTTTGGAAGCTTATAATAAGTAATGCATACTTACAGAAAATAAATTTCAAATGAATTCATTTGATCCTCCAAAAGGTAAATCAAAAGTGGTTTCTTATCATCATTTTGATAGGTGTAAAGAGACTCAAGTATAGGTATGGTTTAAACTAGCGGGGTTCTATCCAAGGGGCTTGGTCTAAGGTGGGTTGATCAAACCCTCTTCAATTGGAATCCTTTAAATGGAAATTTTAAGTTAAATCATTATATTTTCTAAAAATATGTGATTTCAGCAAAAATAGGATCTCTCGAAAAGGGTAAACCACTATTGTACAACACCCTTATGCTTTCCCAAGGTCTATTGGGTATAGGTAGAGGTTGTGAGACTTGCATTTGAAGTGGTTCCTTTGCTCTTTGACATATGGTGCAATTCTCCATAAACTTCCTCACATCCACCTACATTCTAGGCCAAAAATAAAACTTTCTAACCTACTCCAAGGTTTTATCAATTCAAAATCCCTCAAGACTCCCACTATGCTTTTCCTTTATCAAGTTCTCCCTCATAGAACATTTGGGTATGCACATATTGGGCCCCCTTTGAATAGTAGACCATCTTGCAAAACATAATCAACATATTCACTATGAAAAGCATTTGAAAATTGAGAGCAAGTATCAAAAGCATCCTTGAAATCCTCATCTTCCTTGTACATACCTTTGAGTGCTTCTATACCCACACTTTGTAATTGTACTTCTTGGACAATCGTAACCCTTCTACAAAGGGCATCAACAACTTTATTTTCTTTTCCTTTCTTGTTTTTGATGGAGAAGGTGTATGCTTGTACGTATTCAACCCACTTCATGTGCCTTTGGTTCAGCCTGTCCTATCCATTCCAGAAACTAAGTGCATGGTTATTGATAAACACAATAAAATCCTTTGGAAATAAGTTTGTCTCCATTTTTTGACTGCTTGAACCATGGCATAAAGTTCTAAATCATATGAAGAGTAATTTATTTCTACCTCATTTAGTTTTTCACTAAAGAATGCAAGCGGTCTCCCTTCTTGGCCTAGGATAGAACCAATAGCATGCCCACTTGCATCACATTCAATGGTAAATATTTTATTAAAATCAGGTAAAGTAAGGATAGGTTGTTGAGATACCTTTGTTTTCAAACATTCAAACCCTTCATTTGCCTCTTTGGTCCATAGGAACTTACTTCTCTTGTCTTCCTTGATTGTGTCCAGAATTGGTGCACATATGTGGCTGAAATCCCTTATGAACTTTCTGCTAGAAGCTTGCAAGGCCATGAAAACTCCTCACATAACCCACTAAATTAGGTGGTGGCCAATTGAGAATGGCCTAAACCTTTGATGGATCCATCTTCAAATTTCCCTTTGATATGAAAAACCCAAGGTACACCAACTCTTCATTCATAAACTTGCACTTTTGCAAGCTAATCAATGACTTCTCTTCATGCAACCTTCTCGAGACCTGGCCAAGATGCTCCAAATTCTCTTGTTTGGTCTTTCTAAACACAAGAATGGCATCCAAATAAACTACAACAAATTTTCCAATAAAGGGTTTCAATACCTCATTCATTAATCTCATGAAGGTACTGGAGGCATTGGATAGACCAAAAGGCATCACCATCCATTCATAAAGACCTTCATTAGTCTTAAATGTTGTCTTCCACTCATCCCCTTCTTTGATTCTAATTTGATGATACCTAATTTTCAAATCAACCTTTGAAAAATAGCAGGGCCCTCCTAGATAGTTCATGAGATCTTCCATTCTTGGCATAAGAAACCTATATCTGATGGTTATCCTATTTATGGCTCTTGAATCAGAGCATAACCTCCATTTTTCATCATTTCTAGCAGCCAAAATGGTAGGGACTACACAAGGGCTTTGACTCTTTCTAATTAGGCCTTTATCCAATAACTCTTAAACTTGTTTTGCTATTTCTTCATTTTGAGTAGGGGCCATCTTATAAGCAGCCTAATTAGGCAATGCAGCACCTAGAATCAGGTCTATATGGTGGCTGATATCTCTAATTGGAGGTAGGGAATGAAGCAATTCATCCACCACATTGTCATTGTACTTCTCCAACAAGGCTTGGACTTCACTAGGAATACCTTCCCCTTTCTTTGTGGACAAAACTGACTTGCATTTTGGCCAAGTAACAATCAAGGAAAACCCTAGACCTCCCTCTTCCTTTAAGGTCTACAAAAACTTTTTCTCTCCTACCACCATGACACTAGACCCAAGTTGCTTGTCCATTCCCTCATCCGATAAAGGGTTCAAGGTGAAAGATTCCCCATCCTTGTTTACCTTGTAAGTGTTTTTTCTGACCATCATGATATGCTCTCCTATCATATTGTCAAGGGTGGCCTAGAAGTATGTTGCAAACATCCATGGGAACAACATCACAAAGGATTTTGTCATTATAGTCCCCAATATGAAACTCTACCCAAGATTGCTCATTGACAAGCACTTGTTGACCTTTGTTCAACCAAGACACCCTATATGGTGTGGGATGAGGAGTTCTTTTCATATTTATTTTCTCAACCATTTTGAGGGATGCCAAATTATCTATGGAGCTTGAATTTACAATCACGTTGCATACCTTTCCATGGGATTTGCATGAAGTTCTAAACAAAGACTTCCTTTGGGGTGGCTCCTTAGTGCTTGGAGCCTTAATAAGTGTCATCCTCATCATCAAAATTTCTCCAATATTAGGATCAACAGAACTAGAAGGTGAGTTCACACTTTGAGCATCTTCTTGTACCAATTGGTTTCTCCTATCAGTGCCTTAAGAGCTTGAGGCTTGTTTCTCTAGACATTTGAATGCTGGGTGTCCAAACTAATTATAGTTAAAGCACCTACCGGAGAAGGCATTGGAACCTCTCCCTGATCAATTGGATCTTACTCTTCCATTAGGCCTCATGCCCTTAAATCCACCTCTTGATCCCTGGCTTGGTTCTTGGCTTCCTTTTGTTTCCCCTTGTGATTTTTGTGACTAATTTCTTCCACCAAAACTGCCTCTTCCTCTAAAATTTCTCCCTCTACCCCTTCCTTGCTACTCTTGCTTCCTCCTCAACTTCTCTTCATCCCTACGTGCCACTTGGAAACACTCTTCCACTTTTTTAGTGGTTACTAGGCTGATCTCATCTTGAATTGAAAACCTTTAGCCATTTATGTACCTAACCACTTTCTCCTTTTCATTCTCCACATGACCACACCTCATACTAATTTTATGGAATTCCTCAATATAGGAAGCCACATCCATGTATTTTTGGTTTAGGCTTTGCAATTTCCTAAACACTTGCACTTCATAATTTAAAGGAAGGAATTGTGCCTTCAATTTTCTCACCATCCTATCCCATGAGTTAATCATGGACTTTCCCATTTTTACCATTTCTCCTTGAATTTAGTTTCACCACGCTAAGTAAGACCCTTTCAATTTGGTCTTAGAAAACTTGACCTTATTATTTTCTTCCAATTCCATATACTCAAAGTAGCTATTCAAAGCATCCACCCATTCCATCACTTCTTCAACATTCATCTTTCCCCCATATGTTGGTAGATCCATCTTCACTTTAGATGTCTCTCCTCTTATAGATTGTAAAGCACCAAGGAATCTCCTTTCCTCAGGAGCCATTCCCTCTTTTTTTGAAGGGTTTTCCTCTTCACCCTCTAACTCTACCTCTTCCTTTGAGGTACTCTCTTCATTAGTAGCCACTCTCCTTCTATCTATGGCTTCTAATGCATATACCTTCTCTCTCAAGGCCTTCAACTCCTTTGCAACCACAAACCCACCTTTTGGAGGCATTGTTTCTTCACCTTTCAACTACTCACAATATCTTTACAATCTTCACAATCAGAACTAGCTTTGATACCACTCTGATGCAGAGTGTGCAGGGAAGACAAGATTTTAATGGCAAGCTTCTCTCAAATAGTCTAAGTGGACTCTCCAATTCCACTATTCTTTCATCAAGGCAACCCAACTAGCCAATTTGGGCTCTCACAAATAGAAATAACCAAAAGACTTGGGAATTATTTTAACACTTTCACCATGAAAAAACATGACACAAACACCTCATTCTGCACTTAAGAACCCTCATTCATCCATCGCTTCATTTCAAACATATGCATTCCTTGTACCCCTTCCCAATAGGGATAGTCAACATAAAAGTTTATTAAGTCTAGAAAAAAAAAAAGGAACTTGGTTTTAGACACCTAATATGTACCCTTAGAAGTCCTCAAATGCACAAGAATAGACACAAAGAGCAGGTGCTTCAAATGATAGGATTTCAAGCCACAAGGAAGCTTAATTAGGCTTGGACAACGAAGGAGCCAAACTATCTAGGGACACCCCAACACCAATAAATCCTTCAATGGGTTCCTCAACAACTTCCAAGACCTCTTTGAAATATTTCAACCATCACTCTTGCATGAATACCCAACATTCTACAAGTTGCTCACTCCAAAGTTCAATTTTTAGGCTTGTCACATAGAGATGCCAAGCCTTAGAATTTATCATGGAACTCTCAGAAAACTCCATTTCTCCTCTTGAAACCACTTGCAACATAAATAAAACTCCTAAACCTACCATTCCACCAAGAACCGGTCATTTTCCATGATGGAATGGAGAGTTATAGGCATTTTGTGACCAAACCTTGGCTTGGTAGGGTTTTAGACCCACTTCCAGTAAAAGGGAGATAAATTAATTGTTTCT
The DNA here is from genome assembly GCA_007258455.2 of Sequoia sempervirens. Lineage (NCBI taxonomy): Eukaryota > Viridiplantae > Streptophyta > Pinopsida > Cupressales > Cupressaceae > Sequoia > Sequoia sempervirens. Next base: position 10,784 of record VDFB02211278.1, read on the forward strand.
TGATGAAATTACAGAAAACCACCACCAAAAGAAAGGTGACTCCTCCCTCTTTCAATCCATATATGTGTGGAGCCTATACAATGATGTCACATGCCATACAAAATGAAATAGAAGAGAGAAAATGTAGGAAAACCAGAAAAGTAGAGTTTATTTTTATTCCAATCCTCACAAAATCTTCCAACAACCTTGCCTCAACCAAAAAGAGGCTTTTTAAGCATTAAAACACCTCTACCAATGGTCCTCAACCAATTTTTGAATTAGGATACCATTGGGTATGTGTTTTACAACTTTAGTTTGAGGAAATTACATAAAAGCATTACTTGGAGACACCAAGTTTACATTGAACCTTGACTTGACACCTAATAGCACTTAATATAGACTATGATAGATATTGAAATTTTCCATTGAACCTTATTACATCATAAACACATTGGGAAAAATAAAAATAAAAATGACAAAAGCCTTATGGAGGCATGAAAATCCCAAGGTGCCCCTACACCACTTAATGAAGATATTTGTAATCTAATCCTTAGAGGGAAGATACTCTAATATAACTTCTTGTTCTATAGCCTTCTCCCATAGGAAGAGATACATAATAGTAATATGTTTTTTCCTTGAATGCATCACCAAATTATTAAAAAAAAATATTGTATTGGTATTATAGCATAATAATGGAATGGGTTCATCATACACCATTTCTATATCCTTCAAAGTCTAGTTCATCAAAAGAACGTAGGTGCAACAAGATGTTTTAGCAATATACTCTACTTTTGTTGTGGATAAGGAAATTGAGTCCTTCTTCTTACTGAACCAAGATACCAATATGTCTCCTAAGAATAATGCACTTATATTGGTGCTTCTTTGGTCATCCACACATCTTGTCTAGTCAACATCAATATAAGTACTCAAATAAAAGTTATAATCCTTTTTATACCACAAACCATAATCTAGAGTTCCCTTCAAATATCTGAATTTTCCTAAATTACTACTTCATGAGTTTTCTTAGGATTATATCTTGATATTTGACAACCAAACATACTACATGCATAATGTCAGGTCTATAATTAGTTATGTTTAATTTAAGCCTCCAATTATAGACCTATAAAGAGTTAGATCAACCTCAGGTGACTCATTAGTCCTTCTCAAGAGACAAATGCTAACCATAGGAGTACTTACTAGTTGTGAATCCCCCATGCCAAACTTCTTCAACATCTATCTAACATACATAGCCTGAGAAATAAATTTACCATCATCTAGTTGAACATTTTGAAGTCCAATGAAGAAAGACAAATTACCAATCATAGACATCTCAAACTCTTTTTGCATATCTTCTACAAACCTCTTACACATATTATCATCTCCACCAATTATGATGTCACCAGGTGGTATGTGTAGGATCATGATGGCCAAAAGTGGCAATATGATGGGTATTTGTAGGGTATGTGGTGATGACCTTTTTTAACCCAAAGTGATGAAATGAAAATGTTTTTAAAGGAGATTCTCATATTCCACCAATATAAATTATGCTTTACTTTGAATTTAATAAATAATTATTATTCATTTTCTATTAGAATTGACTAAAGTTAATTGATAGGCTGATTGAAAACATCAATAGCTTTCAAATGGTATCACATTTTGGAATCAAAACATGCATCACATTCTTTGCTTCACATACTATCACGATTAAAAAAGAAAAATTGAATTTCATGAAGTTTGACCAAGTTAAGGTGGTTAGACATACAGTTTTTATATTTTTAAAAGTTGTAATAAGAAAATCATAATTAATTATTTACTTGGAAAAAATTAAAAAAAAAATATGCATCACATCGGACATGAGTCCTCTACTTATTTCTAAAATCTTATAAAAAATATTATCATTTTATTGTGGTTAGCATGGTCAGACAGACACCTACTTCTTATATTTTTCCCTAAAATTTAAGTACTACTTTATTGAAATTTCAAATTTTCACCAAATAGATTTTCTTTTTTTAAAATAAACCTAATATTTTAGAAACTCCATTCAATTTACTACAGATTATATTCTTACATATTTTGAAATAATATAGATAACTTATTCAAATTTTATGTCAAGTTAAACTCTAATTTTCTGATTTTTTGCCACTTAAAGGCCTGTTTTTTCCATGATGATCATGCACATACCCAACATATACAACAACTATCAAAATATTTTCTTCCTCCAACTTAATCTAAATATTATTATTTACAATACCTTTCTTGAAACCTTGCTAAATTAGGTATTTATCAAATCAAGCATACCAAGCTCTAGGAGCTTGCTTGAGCCCATACAAAGATTTCTTGAGTCTTCACACCATGTTTGGATCTTTTGATAGTTGGAAACCATCTAGTTGCTCAATGTAGACCTCTTCCTTTAAATAACCATTCAAGAAGGTTGACTTGACATCCATCTAATACACGTTGAAATTCTTGTGAGCAACAAAGGTAAGAAACATCCTAATTTCCTCCATTCTAGCTACTAGAGAAAAAGTCTCTTCTAAATAAATACCTTCAACTTGTGAATAACCTTTATGTACCAATCTAGCTTTGTTCCTCATAAATTTACCATCTTCATTCAACTTGTTCCAGAACACCTGCTATGTTCCTATAAAATTCTTATCTGCTAGTCTGGGAACCAAATCCCATGTTTGATTTTTTTTATTTGATTCAATTCTTCCTCCATTACCAAATCCATCCATCATGTTTGCTAGCATCAAAAAAAATTTGGGGCTCTACCTTTGAAATTTAGCATAGATTCACTTGTTCACTTTATTTTACAAGCTTTCTCCTAGTTAGGACATCCTCATTCTTATCATCAATTATTTGATATGTTGAATGGTTCTTTTGAACATACTTTGCTAGATTCTTAGGGGCCTTTTTTTATTCTTGTTCCTCCCCCTCCTCTTTATTTTCTTCTTCATCTTCTTCTTTAGTGCAATATGGTAAGTATAATATATTATAGAAGGGATACTATTGATATAAATGGTTCAGCTTTTCCCTATCATTTTTCATATTAATTGTGAGTAGAGTTAATGATACATATACTTGAAAATAAATATAATAAATTATTCACAAGGATTTGTGTCATGTATCTAGTTCATAAAGTAAGAAAAGAGAATTTCAATTAGACTAGAAAAAGTTATATGTATACTAATGATGATAACCCATCAAACATAACTATAAAGTATATTACTACTTGAGTAGCCTAATTAAAAGCCAAAAGAGATCACAAAATATATAAGCTAGTTAGTGTATAAAATCTAGAGATTAATGTTGCATTATGAACCTTCTTAGCCATAAATTTATTCTTTAGCTTGGACAATTAGTAGAGTACTTTAAATTTCAATATCCTCCAAACCAAATATCATGTAAGAAAAAATAGTGTATGCATACGTGTATGTATGTATACTCACACTTACAAAAGATTGTGACCTGCTATGAAATGGTGTCAAAGGTCCATAGGATGGAACAAACAAAATAATTTAAATATAAAATTTATAGTGGGAAAGAAGATTTGTTTAATTCAATAACTTTAAAATTGTGGAGAAACAAATAATTGTAAAAACTAGATCATAAAACCTACACCTATCCATTTAGGTTGAAATCTACCTATGACCAATCTCAACAATCATGCTCTACCTTTCAATCACTCTTTCTTACCAAACTTTGGTTTCCTTTGTTTTCTTGTGTTTCTTTGTCTTTTCTCTTGTAAATCTATTCCTAAGTACAACTTTAATGAGGTTGTGGGTGTTCAACTCTCCTTGCACATCATATTTGTTGTCCTTCACCAACAAATTTACCCTAAATGGGTGGGACACCATGCCCTATTAAAGTTATGATCATCTTCTCCCTTATTTTGTGTTATTTCTCCATTTCAAGGGTTGTCTTCCTAGTTGTGTGAATAAGATTTCACTTATTAATTATCCATCCTTCTTTGCTTTTGGGAGAAAAGAATAGCACACCCTTTCCCATTTTCTTTTCATTTGTTTATTTTATCTTACTTTAATTTTATATTTTCCTTTCTAAGATCATTTTTAATTATCAACATTTGTTTATAATATTTGTATATAAGACACTCAATCTATAGCTAGAGAAAACACTAGTCTACAACTAATAACTTTTATAGAATGTCTATAAGAAGTTTGTTTGACTATCATTCCAAAGTGTAGGGATCAACTAAATGTTAGGGTAACAACTTGCACCTAGTGATAAATCCATCTAGTTGCGATTCATACTTAGAGATACAAAATGAAGGTAAATAGCTTTCAAATTGTTCTCAAAATAGAATTACTAAGTCTGCATTGTTGCACCTTTGTACTTGAATAAGCATTCTAATTTTTCACATGCATGTCACCACAATAGTATTAGCATCTAATTAATCTTAATGATAAACATATATGTATAAATATCATCTTCTAGTAAACTAAAACAAAAACAATTGATTCAAAACCCTTTAATTCTTTAACAATAGTAACAATTAGTGATTAAAGTATTAATTATATAAAATTAATACAACATTGGTGTCTGTTTATTCTAACAATATAAAATGCAGAGTCTATGCGACTGAGCCAAATATAATTTCGCTGAAGACACCTTCCAGTCATTTACAGATACCCACTTCCTGGCATTTTTCAAGTTGAGTGGACCTTGAGTTTCAGTGTTTCAGGATGAGAGGTAAGATAAGATGTCAATCATCCAGCCAATCCAAACTGAAGTGTGCTTCCACAATTTCAACTCGAAGCTCCGTAATAGAAATTTTCTGGGCCCGCAACCATTGATTCGCAACCTTCTCATCACATATAACATGTTTGAGGGAATTCAATTCGCAAACAGCTGTCGGTAACCTAATCAAGCGAGAACATTCTCTCATGTCGAACTCATTCAATTGTTTTAGTTGCCCAATTTCCTCGGGAAGTTCTCTCAGCCCCTCGCAGAATGAAATGTCTAGACATTCCAACTGCCCAAGTTTTCCAATTGATGGTGGAAGCTCTTTTAGTCCTGGCAATGCAGACGACTTTAACATTTTTAGAGAGCTCAGATTACCAAGGTCATAAGGTAATTTCTGGATCAGGTGGCAATTTGTAATAGACCACATCTGAGCAGAGGGCATATAACAGAAACTCAGGGGCACCTCGTCCAAACTGCTGCAGTGGTCCAGGTTAAAACTTCTCAAGTTTACGTTGTTGGATGTGGATGTATATTCAAACCCTTCGCATAAGCTTAATGATAGCTTCTCTATGTTTGATAGAGCATTGCTTTCTCTCCGGGTAGGAAGTGCAATCAACCTCTCCAAGCGGACGCTTTTGAGTTTAGTGAGGGAAGATAAGACATCTAGACCTTTTATCGTTCCCCTCTTTGTACTGTAATTGAATACCATGAGACATTTTAGCTTCTTCATAGATTTCAGAATTAGGGGAAGAAAGCATTCAGTTGAAGTAAAGTATAACAAGAGAGCCTCTGCCTCAGGGAAATTCATCCCTTTCCAGTAATTCTCCTCCATAGGGTATGCTTAAATGAATCAGAAAGGAAATCCAATTAGATCATTGTGCATGGTGGCTATGGTTGCTATTTATTTGGGTTAAATTACCATCGTATTGAAGTTGAATACAGGAGATGGAAAAATGCAAGCAGAAAAGAGTGCTTGATGTTACACTATGAAATAAAAGAAGTTGAGAATTGAGAATACTATTGTTCCATTGTCCTATTTATGATAAAGTAAGACAAGAACACTGCATATATCGACAAATTTTGAGTATTTTACCTAGGATATTTAGTCTACCCCAAAAAAAAAAAAAGTTTAGAGTAAGTTCATATTATTAGAAGTACAAATATTTTAATATACATGGCAACAAAGTTGCTGTCAACACTAAAAGAATTGACAATTATGTCAAAAAGAACTTTTGGTCAATTTGATGAAAATAATATGTAAAATATATTTTGGTTTAAATATCATATTGTAAGATTTGACTTGTTTAGATGACTCTTTTGGAATCACATTAATAGGTGGGTTTTATTGAAAAACTAATATGATTTCAGATGAACCATCTAAACAAAACAAAACTTAGAATGCGATATTTAAGGTAATGTGATTTCAGATGAATCATCTAAACAAAACAAAACTTAGAATGCGATATTTAAGCTAATATGATTTCAGATGAACCATCTAAACAAAATAAAACTTAGAATGTGATATTTAAGGTAATGTGATTTCAGATGAATCATCTAAACAAAACAAAACTTAGAATGCGATATTTAAGCTAATGTGATTTCAGATGAACCATCTAAACAAAACAAAATTTAGAATGCGATATTTAAGCTAATGTGATTTCAGATGAACCATCTAAACAAATCAAAACTTAGAATACAATATTTAAACTTTCTAATAACAGACTTTTGCAATAACTCACCTATGCTAATCGAGAGGAATTGAGCATCGAATGCTGTGCCATTAAGCAACTCCCCTTTCTGTGACAAGCTCTGCTCCTTCCTAGGCATCATGAACCTTTTCTTGTGGACTACACTGTCTGGGCACCCCAAATGCAAGGCCAATTCTCGCATTACATTATTCTGAGAAAAGTATAGCTCTGAGGTATTTCTGTTTGTGATTGCTGCTTTGCTCCTGATAAGTGCTACAATGTCAACTTAATGTTTAAAAATGATACCAATAAAGCGAGTATATCGAAAAGAAAGGTAATTACCCTGAAGTGCTAGTTAAATTCAAAATATTTTTCCTCGCAAATTCTGACAAGATTGCAAATGCATTATCCCACTGGAGATTCCGAGCATAAACCCAAATGTCCAACAGTGCATCAGCACAGATTTTCCTGTCCTCTGGAAATAAACCTAAGTCTTCGAAACATTCTTTGGCAACATCATCTAATGAATCAATAGTAATCTCCAATAGTCTAATAAGCCCTCGTTTGTGATAATCTGGTTTGCATTCTCCTTTTGAAAAACAAATCTTTGCTCTCTCCCAATCCTCATGGGATTTCCCATGCAAAGAACTTCCGATCACCTTTAGAGCAAGTGGCAGGCCATCACATTTGGCCTGCAGCTGTAATCCAAAAAAACGCATTTATCAGATGACCAGTTAGAGGGCAAGAAAATTGTGTATGTAATTGGAGCCATAATTTTGGCAGATAACCTACTTTCAACTTCAACATTACCTAAAATACTATTCTTGAATCAATAAGATATTAGATCTAACCATTTATTTTATTCATTGTGCATAACCGAGTGTCTCAATCTTTCTTGAACGTTCCTTATCTGTTCAAGCCTAAGGACAATAAAAAAAAATAGGAAATTTTCATCGTTGCACTTTCCCTTCGTTACTTTGTATATAAGGATATTGACCATAAGATAGGGGCTGCTTAGGAACGGTGAACTATTTTTTTCAAAAATTAATCCCTCATTAATTAGACACATGAAAGTCTCATATAATTGTAGGAGCTTTTAGTCATTAATAACATTTTTTTCCATGTTTTTCAAATGTGAATACCTATTTCTCCCATTTCAATTAAAAAAAATTCCAATGTAAATTCTAAATTACTTTCTATGTACCATATGTTTTTTTAATGATCAAAAGAAAATTATAAAATATTAGATTTTAATAATGAAGCATAATTGATTTCCTGAAAAGAAAAGATATACCTTCTTTATTAGGCGTAAAGAAAAAATATACCTCCGTTACCAAATTTGCATTTGCATTGCTTGGAATTGATGTCTGTCCAAAAGCCCAGAAGCAGAACAATGACAGTGCATCCTCTTCGCATAACAATGGCAACTGATACACTTGAGTGGACAGGGTTGCAGGGATGGTAGAATTGTCTCTGGTGGTTATAAGAGTTTTGAATCCTGGCCCTTCAAATAGTAAATTTTCCAGATCTGCTGTGGACCAAACATCATCCAAAATCACTAGTGTTTGCTTCGTTTGCCTTAAAATCAACTGCTTCAGCTGCATGCGCGCATCTTCCAAATTCTGAAATTCTTGTTTCGTCGTTCCAGGAAGCTTCTTCCAGATAGTCCCCAAAATCCTCTTTAGGTCTGGACACTCTGAGACGGTGATGAAAATCACATTGTTGTCGAAGTATTCTGATATCAATGAAAGAATACTTGAATTTTAGATAACTAATCTAAGTATGCATCAAAAAGGCTTCTCATAAATATCTTACAATCGTTTTAATAGAGGTGTAAATTTACTGTCAATTATTTTTTTATCTATATATATTAGCTTATATGGATATCAAAATCATGATCATTCACCGTGGTAAAATTCATGCCATGACAAATGTACTTCATGGAAAATTCACCAGCAGCAATTCATGGCGATGAATTTTCTGACGCGAATTGCTGGCGGTGATTGTCTTTATATAAAAAATTAAACAATTTGTCCAAATCAGAAAGTTGTGTTCGGCTAAACAGTCACATATGAGGATCCCATTCTCAAAGTCATTTAGGTGTTCAGTCTATCTGAATCCACCTCTAGAATTTGAATCTTGATAAATGACTTTTTTTATCACATATCATTATCCTCACCAATTGTACTCAAACCAATTGAACTAACTATTTGACATAACACCAAAAAACAGTTTAATTAAAACTAAACCAGACCACCTTATCCACCGTCATAGAGAAAAGAATAATACCTCTAATTTGATGATCATTCAAGAGAGCCAGTGCCAGAGTAGTTTTACCTTCACCAGCCATGCATTGTACCACAACAACTGACACCTCGTTCTGTATCAATAGTCCCTTCAAGTACTCAATGCATTTCTCTAATCCCACATAAAATTGAGAATCTACTGGAACAACATACGTGGAATCCTGCTCCATTTCAATACTGTCAATAAAATGAACCGAATCCATGATTTGAGATGTTTACAAACTGTTAAGTTTCTCTGCAATTTCAAACGTAATTCTACCCATTCTTGTATCAAGATGTATTTTATATAAGTAATAGACGAGGCGAATGAACATTCCCCTTGATTTCCAAGAAGTTGTAGTGCAAGCAACATGTCTACCTGTATACACGTTATCTGGTGCCATCCATGAAATTCACAGGCGCTTACAGCGCAAAAGATTTTCATATAAGTTGCTTTGGTTGCATCGCCCTGGGCTCTTTTTCTATCTGACAGATAGATAATAATGACATCTGTAGTTGCTTGGAACCAACTATCATCTGTCATTGCTTAAAACAAAAGCACCTGTTAGCTGGCCAAATTTTTATGTGTATGTAAATTGGGTGACAATTATTTACTAATTAATATAAATTAATTTGTAGAATGTACATTATTTTTTCTTTATACTATTTAATAAAGAAGATAATAATTTTATTATTTTTCATATTATAATTTTATTTTGTTTAGTTTATATTGTAAGAAAATTTCTGGATTAAAATTATGTTGTAATTTTTACATCAATATTTCGGATTGTACTTCATGATTCATCATCACTCTTCTCTCTAATCTGTATCCTGATGATGGATCATAGAGTGTGATCCTGAACTTTATGTAAAAACTGCATCACAGTTTTAATCCAAAAATCTTATTACAATATTGACATGGACTGTGGAAACTTTATAATTTTAATTTGTTTAGTTTATTTAATAACTGCAATTAAAATGGTTAATTTTAACAATTTTTTAATTATATGTTTTTAAAAGTTTGTTTTAAGCAATTAGAAGTGACATTCTTAACTTTCTTTTTATTAAAAGTGAGAATCTTCCTAAGTAAGTTACCTAAATAGCATAAAGAAAGTGTAATGGTACTTGAAAAGTTTTAAAATTATTATCTTCTTAACTAAGTTATTAAAAAGTAAAAAAGAAAACTAAATACTTTATATAAATTATTTTTAATTAAATAAATGTCATTAATTAATAAATCTTTTAAAGAAACCAACTTTAGATTTATATCAAAAACAACTTTCCAATTAAAAATTTGTAAAGGTTGTTCTAAGCAATTAGACATTATACTCTTAACTTTCTTTTTATTGAAAATTTATAAAAAAAATCTTCCTAATAAAGATGTGGATTAACATAAAGAGTGTATAGGGATAATAAGAAAGAAATATATATTTTATTTTTTTTAACTAAATTATTGAATAGTATAAAGAAAATAATATAATTTGTATAAATCATTTTAAATTATTTATTAAATATCATTAATAAAGAAGTAGTTAATTTACATAAATAAAAATAACTCTCATTTAGGTGAGGGCTTAATTCGATTGGCTAAAGCACAAGATGTCATGAGGTCCAGTCTCCCCCTCCCACAGAAGAACATGTTGCGCCAACGTCACGTAGAATTTTTTTTAATGAGATAGAGTAATTTTGTTTGAGTTGGAGGTGGTGATAGGAGACGAAAATGTGGAATCTGGATGACGCGTACCAATCACTGTCTCAACCAAACCTTTAGGTAAGCTGCTTCTCAACTATAACGAAACCAGAGAGACGGAAGGTTGAGTGCATGGACATGGTAAGGGCGCATCATTCTCTGTCCTCTCTCCAAAAGTTGAGTGTATGCGCACGGTATTGGTTGGATGGGACTCTGTTGCGACTTGCGAGGAAGCAGCTCCTTTCCTTATTTCGCTGGCATCGCTTTTGAGTTGGGAGGAATTTTGTGCATGGCGTTCTTGGTGCTGGGCGCCCGCTTAAAGTAAGAATCGTCAGCAGTTGGTTTATTATTACGAAGGCTAAAAGAAGTTTGATCTTCAATATAACAAATTATATATCTTCACTGTTTAAACTCAACTGCATTAGCCACGTGTTAGCTTCGAATCGCCCTCCTTTAGCAAACTCTAGTTCTCTTTTCCCGCATATCTATCTACCTTTTCTCCTACAAATATGTGGCTAGGGATGGTTTGAATGAGGTCATGGATGTTTTATTCTCCTTGCAAAACAGATTTATTGGTCTTCGCCTGGAAATTTCTCTCAAATGGATGGTACACCACGCCTTATTAGTTGAATGGCCATCCCTTCCTAATAGAGTGCTCTGGCAGTTTGGTGAGGCTTAGGGATGAGTCGTGCAAGGAGCCAAGTTCGCAAGATCTTCAAGGGAGGTTGCTATATGGGGTATCCAGATTCTGTAGCACAGTCAAGGCAGACATTTATGCACTACAACCAGTGCAGTGGGCATGAGGGGTGGTCTATGCTGGTGATGTGGCTTCTATTTCAGCTTTTTAATCTCCCCTACCACCGCAACATATCTACTCCATCTACTGCATTTATTTTCCCTCTTCTTCTTTCTTCTATTTCCCTCTTCGTTGTATCTAGATGCTTCCAATTTTTGGCGTAATCTGGAAGCTTCTCCAGTCTGCTCTGTTTTGTCATCATAAAAGGTTTTTTGCTCTATTTTTTTGAGATAATAACATGTATGGATGAATGAATGATGCGATGAACAGAAACAAAGAGCACGGCAGCTCTCTTTGAAAAAGGCATTAATATAAATCTATGTTCTAGTTTTAATATTTTTGCTCTGTGATATTGCTGTATCATTTTTCTGTCTTTCTCTGTTTTTATTCGCTGTTTAGATTGTTCTCTGCCTCTGCCAACAGTCTAGTGGATGCTGGTATGATAGTAGCTTATGATACCTGGTGGGAAATGCATAGACCGATGCCATAGAAAAATCCTAATTAACCATTTCCTGTATAGCATCAAGCTACAGGCCCAAGGGGTCGATCTGGTGGTAGAGGAGGTGGTTGTAGTGGTCGAGGTGGTATAGGTGGAGGTAATGATGGTAGAGGAGGAGATGGAAGGGTGGTCGACAAGATTGACAAGGTGGTATAGGTCAAGGTAGAGTATTGTCACCCATCCGTGAGGGGCGAGGTAGAGGGAGAGG
>VDFB02211279.1:0-15377 GCA_007258455.2 Sequoia sempervirens
AACATCTAGAGAAATGATAATACATGTTATAACTATGGAAAGGTAGGCCATTATGCTACAAAGTGTTGGTTAGAAAAAAGAAGTATCCATTTTATCATGACATATATTTAAATGTGATAAAGCATAATAGTATTATCAAAATGCAACACAATCAAAAAGTGATGATTTACAAGGCCATAGAGGAGTGAGGAATATGAGAAGAATACCAACATAGGGAGTAAGAGGTTGTCAAATAATGGATTAATGGTCATCTAATACTCCAAATGAAGAATATTCTAGTGAACAACAATAAATTAAAATCAACAAAGAGAAGAGTTCTAGGATGAATAAGAATAACGCTACAGTGTTGACTAGACAAGGGACTGATGTTGAGAAGAATAAATGAAGATAAATTGAATGAGTTAGTGAGGAATTGGGTCTGAAAGAAGACAAAAATTACTACTTCTAGATGAGAAAACAACAACATGATATAGTGTTAGAAATATACAAAACAACAAATTATACAACACAATGATGACAAATTATTTTTTCCTTGAATAAGTTATGATGTTGAATAATTTGGCCTCTTTGGTCTAGTAAAAAGACCTATTAAAATTAAAATAGTTTGGGAAGTACTAGAAAAAGTAGATACATAACAATTCCATAAACTTACAGAAGATCAGAATTGGAAGAATGGTCCTCTTTAATTACCACACACCTTAATAATGGAAAATTTAAATATATGTGATAGTAAATCTAGGTATGAACCTAAACATTATTCTGACAACCACTTGGGAGAGATTGGGTAGACCCAAGTTATTTAAAACATCAATGGATATCAATTTGGTAGATGGTTCTAGTATGGAGACTTCAGGAGCATAAAAGATATGGAAGAAAATATCAAAGGACTTAATAAAATTGTAGATTTTGAGTTCGTTGAGATGAATGAGCCCTTTAACACTTTTAGAAAATTGCTAGGATTATGATGTTTTTTCAATTCCAATGGCATAGTAGATTCAATAAAAGAAGAAATATCTTTTGTGGATGACAATGAGATAGTACATATTCCACTAGGTGAAAGAGAAGATAGAACTTATGTATAAGAAGTTGCATAAGTAAAAGAGAGGGAAGATTCAAGAAGTATTTACTCTCAAGACTACCTACTATAGAAGAAGAAAAAGACCCCAATAGCTCTAAAGAAATTGAACTAAACAAAGATAATGATATTATAGATAGTGATGAATTTATTGATGCATTAATGCAAGGAGAATATGAACTAGCTTATTGGAAGAATATGGGTTCTTGAAAGTGTTTATAATATAGAATAGGCCCATAAGCCCACCACAAATTGCTACAAGTATAAGAAGATTACCACAATTTAGATAAAAACTAATAAAAACCATCTGCTAAGTATCCTGTGCCTATATCATTTAACCTAAAATTTCAATATGTTCATCATACTAGAAGTTAGTAACCACTAGAGAACAAAGGTTATATCCTAAGACAAGCATGCGGATAAAAAAAAAATACACAATTTAGGAATGATCAACATATGGCCATTATAAATTACACATCCAATTTAAGCCATGGGAAAGCACCTAGTAGGTATAATTTTGGACATCAACTTCCTCAAACTAACCCTAAATATATAAAATAAGAGATCAAAAAGGAATTTTCTAAATATTTTATGGGTGTTCTCTCTATTTGTGGGGGAGAGGGTGGGTTAGTGGGGGAGGGCTGGGGGGATCACACAATACTGGTTTACAATTTTTGGCCAAACTGGACATTGAACTAATTTTTTTAACTAAATCTTCACTTCCGGGCACCTATAATGGCTAAATCGTGAGGAATTTGAAGATGATGCAAACTAGTGATTTATGAAATTTTGTCTGTAGATTCTAAATATATTTTTTTCAATTTTTTTTTTAATTATATTGCACTTCTTTTTCTGTCTCCTTTGATCTAGTTTTAACTTGATGAACAACATTTTAAAAGTGATGTTGCAACTAACACATAACTTTTTTCTAGTGATAAATTCCTTTTTAATTTGAATTTATGCTATGATATCTGAACATGGTGGTTTCATAGCATTACATTGAATATTTTTTTCTTAATTAAGTTTTAAAGTCAAACTAGTTACAATTTAGAGATGATTCTCTATCTAAAACATAACTTTTTTTGTATGTATTGATTTTATTTTTTTGTTGGATCGGGGACATCAATATCTATTACACTGATATTTTTCAATTTTTTTTGATAATTTGCTATTTTTCCACATGGGCATAAAAGGAAGCGATTTTAGGTGAAAACCTATTCTAGAAATAATAAATAAATATAATAGTATTATTGAAAATTATACCTTTTGGGAAGCTCATAATAAGGACTATACTTACAAATCATTTTTAAATGGAGTTCATTTGATTCCCCCAAAGGTATTAAAGCAAAGAAGTGGATTTTTATTAACATTTTGATAGGTGTAAAGGAGACTATTATAGGTATGGTTTAAACTAGCGGGGTTCTATCCAGAGGGGATTTGATCAAACCCTCTTCAATTGAATCCTCTAAATAAAAATTTTCAAGTCTTAAATCATTATATTTTCTAAAAATATGTGATTTTAGCAAAAACCAAGATCTCTCAGAAATTGTAAACCAGTATTGTGGGATCACCTGCTTCTTCTTTGGGGGAGATTTTATATATACATGGAACTTGGCTTCATTTTCTGAGATCCATCATCTTTTACATCATCCTAAGCTATGCTTATGTGGATTTTTAATCTTGTAATAGGCATGTTGCCTCGTCTCATTGTTGACCCTAACACGGTTAAAATTTTTTGGTCTACAACACCATATATAGTCCAATATGCCAAGTTCTTCATGTCAATGGAGTGATGCCTTAATGGAAGTGACTCTCCTACTAATATAATATTTGATTGGTTGTAGATGAATATGTTTACCTATCAAGCCTTCCCTCTCCCTTTTTATGGTTTAAAATTCCAAACAAATCCCTTCATATATATTTTTATACAAAAATGTCTCTCTCTAAATTGGATACACCTAAAAAAAATTACACCTTGAAATTTACTTCTACAACTTTAAAAATTGTCATATCAAATTTTATAGAGTAAGTTCTCTTATGAAATTATCAATCAGAAGCAACTCCCTTCAAATCACATATACCTTTAAAAAATATCTTGAAATTATTTCTACAACAAAAATCTATCGTACCCAATTCTACAAAGTATAATTTTTTATTAAATAGTGAAATTAAACTTGACTTCTTCAAAATCAAATATAAATATATAAAATAGTGATAATCAATTTTAAAACAAATTCCCTATCGAATTGTGAAATAAAACCTAACTCCCTTGAAATCATATATATAGATAAAAATATTAATATCCAATATTAAAGTAGACAATTCTATCAAATCATAAAATTAACCCTCCCCTAGAAAAAGTATCTTCTATCAAATCAGATAATTAACCCTGTCTCCCTCAAATAATATATACAAATGTATTAAATACTAGTCACTTCCAATTTAAAAGCAGATTCTCCTCTCAAATCACAAAATTAAAAATAATTTTATTCAAATAAAAAGTCAGGTGTACCCCCCAAAAATTTCTCCAATCCAATTGTGGGGCTGAAGGTAGGTAGCACGTTATTTGCTTTTCTCTCTTTTTCCATCATGCAAAGAAAGATAAAGACTCTGATGATGTGGAATTGGTGTACTCCTTACCTTGCTTCTCTTAATATTTGTAATACAATAATATAGTTTAATTCATTAATGCATAATCAATAAACTATTTTTTATGGAATAAATCTTTAAGATAAAATGTTTTGATTGATAAAAGTTAATAAAATAAATATTAAAATTTAAATAAATGAAATATTTTGTTTACTTTTAAAATGGTTAGAAATTTATTTTTAGATTGGTAATTATTTGTTCATTATTTTAATTTATTTTTACGATTCTAAAATTGATTTTATATTTGTGGATTTGAATTGTGTGGTGATCTTAAGTTTACTAGTTTTGGTATCATGATCTTATTTTCTTTTGTATTTTACAACTTGTGTTTGAAAGGAGTGATATCAATAGGCACTCTTTAAGAGATTAGTAATTTAATATTCTTCTTCTTCCATCAAACATGTGTTAGTAAGTCAATAATAAATAATAATGATTTAAGTTGAGTATTTCTATGGTTGCAATATGTAAAAATTTGAAGTACTAGATCATTTTTTAAATGAATTAGAGCTTGTCCTTTTATATAATACATTTATATTCAATGAATAATTAAAATTTTTAATCTACTTATTAAAATAACAATAAGAAAAGAGAAAAATAAACCTAATTTGAAAGTGAAATGTGAATTCTAAAATTTGTCTTTGTATTATATATCTATGATATGTTTTAATGAATTGATAGAAATATAAGTGCAAGCTAAAAAACCTCAAGATGAAGTGGCCCACCTATAGGTTCTTCTTCATCGTTATAGCAATGCTTCTTGTATGGTTGCCAAAATGCCTTTAACTTCACCTTTTAATAGGACTCTATCCACTCTATGAGGGTTTTGACATGGTTGAAGTCAAAAAACACATGGGTATAATGTTTCTTATGCTTCCTAGTGTACAGGTATCATGGTCATAGTGCTCATGGATGGTGGTCAATCCTCTCACCAACATTTGGCATTTACTCTACATTGCTCCAAAGGAGCTCCTAGTTGGATTGAAAATGGAAATTCATTTGGCTTACCCTAGATATCTTTCTTCAACTATGATTATTTCATCAAATTGTGAAAATTCTCCGCTATGCTCATGCTTCGTTGTTATGTTTTGGCTACAATCGTAGACTATGATACCTTGTTTGGATATTTTGATCACTAGTTTTGAGCGACAGTGGATTTATTCTGTGACATGATGATACATTATATTGCGATATTTGATTCCTGTTATGCTTTGAGATAATGTAGATGTTTACTTTCAGATGATTATTGCTATGAACATGTTTATGATGGACTAACAGCTATTTATTTCGTCAGTCTGATGTGACGTGTATTGGTGTGGAGAACGGAATCGCATCACTTGCTTGCGAGTGTCCTGTGATATCCGTGATTTTCTCCGCACGGTGTGTCTGTTTAATGCTTTATATATATATATATATTTGTATGCTTGTTATTTGCTTGGTTGCAGGAATTTGCAGGTACATGACACCAACTCCACCTGGGTACTCAGGTCTGAGCGTGTCAAGACTCAACGGATACGTTGATCAGGAGATAGTAGTTTGGTTTACCCTAGTCTAGCCTTTAACCCTAGTCTTAGTACTTTGTCTGTTTTAGTTCAGAGTCATAGGTTGTATTGTCATTTTCTGTTGAATAAATTGTTGAAAGTTAAATTTGGTTAATTTTTAATGATAGTTATTGTGTTTTAAATTATTGGTATTTAAATTAATGTTTAAATGTAGAAGAAATTACTTGCTTGATTATTTAATTAATTAATTAGCTTATTTGGTTAAATGGTTTGATTTTAAAAGATCAAACTTATTTAATTAAATAAATAAATTAATTAAATTAAAATATTAAGTGAGTAAATACTTATATTTGAAAATTAAATAAATTGTGGAAAATTGTAAATTTAAATTAAAAATGCATGAGATTTGAATAGTGGTTGTAAAATTTAAATTAAATAAATAAATTGCATGCAAATATTGAAGGGCAAAATTGCCGTGAAGTGGAGAAGATATTTTCATAACCACTTCTCGACATGTGTGCCAGTGTGTTAAATGATTCTTGTTGAGAAAAAAATTGGTTACGAAGGATATTTTGGATCTCGGGAAAAACAGAGAGGTTGTTCAATTTCCTCACGGGAAATTATCAAAGCTTTGCAAAAATTCTTGCTGTGTAAAAAAATTATTTTCTAAGAGGATTTGTTATTTCCTCTGGGGTTGTATATTTGTGGAAGATCCCTTGGAAGGAGGATCTCTTGTGTTGGTTGGGGAAGCTTTTGGGAATATTGTGCGCTACAGGCAAAAGGATTTCTCCTACAGGAAGCTTTTATACTACAGGTATTTTTCTTGTATATTTTAATTCTTTTCTTTAAAAGTAGAGAAAGGATTTGTTTTGATATTTTCTTCCTGTGTTCTTCTTGAAAAATTGGTAAAGTTTTATTCAAACAGTGGAAAGGATCTGTGAAGAATTTTAGTTGGGGAAAGGAAAGATGATTCTCTCTCTGTTGTTTTATTTTTGAACCTCTAGAAATTGTTTAAAAAATATATATAGAGAAACAAAAAAGAGTAAATAGGGTTATATATTTATATATTTGTAGAAAATCTCAGAGGAAAATTGTTAAAGTTTTATGGGTTTGAAAATTCCTTTGAAATTCCCCTGCTTGAAAGTTATCATTTCAGCCAAGATTCAAATCGCTTGATTTTATGAATTATATATATATATATATATTTGTATATGTATATATATCTGTAGCAAAATATATATATACATATGATATTGCAACACATATATATATTTATTATTTTAAATAATAGTGAATTCATAAATCGGATCGCCAGACGCGCTGCAACCGGTGAGTCTAATTCTACTAAATTTGTTGTTTTTAATAGTGAATTATTTTAAATTAAATATGTTAAAAAAAAGAACTCAAGCTCATATGGCTGGGCTACCCGCTACCATCCTCAAGTGGGCATGGCGGCAGGGTTGAGCCACACCATGCGTGCAAAGACGGCTCGCCTATCGCGACCGAAAGCTCGGTGGGTGGCTGGGCGGCGTTCTCCCCCACTATGCGCTGCATCGGTAGGTAGGTTAGGGCTATGGGCCCTAACCTCCATTGTTTAATACGTTTTCAATGTTTTTTTTTTTAAAACCTGCGATTTGGTAATTTGTAATATGAATTTTTAATTATATTTATTGTGTATATATATTATATATATAATGTATATTAATACCCTAATATATATTATATGTATATATACAATATGTATACATAATATTTATAATTATTTATATTATTAAATTTCTAGATATAGATATTATGACAGTTGATTTATTTTGATTATGTTGTTTGAGATTAGAATGAATTATTCTTTTGAAATAATCATAAAATTTTATTGCAATAAATGTATATGTGTAGATTTATTTATTGGTATATAATAGAAAACAAATGATACTTTGAATGATTGACTTTGGTGTATCACATATTCTGGTTGATTGGATTTAGAATGTCCAAACTATAAACAATTGTTTCCATTGATTTATTTTTATTGTGTTCTTTTGGGCAAAATTGGAAAAGTCCTTGTTGTGTAAGTCTTCTAGAACGAGATGTGTTTTAAAAAGGGTGTTTAATTATTCGAATGTATTTCTTGTGTTAACTTGGGTTGTACATGTGATAAATATTGTGATTTGATATTGTTGAAAAGTATTTGTTATTGTAAGATGTACTTAGTGCACTTGTAAACCCTTGTCATGAAAACTTAGAAACCCTTGTTATGTTTAGGGGAGTGGCTATTTGTAAGGGCCGACACACAAAGTGGTGTCAGGGTAACTTACAAATAGTTTGTAAGTCAGTGAAAACTAAAGATCACAGTAGCTAGATTAAAAAAACTTAACAAGATGTGCATGCCTCGCTTATGACTCTTGAGCCACTACAGTCATGAGTATAAGTTGAGAAGGCCTGGAATGGAAAATCGGTGTCTTGTTCCTTTAAAAGACATTCGATTCCGCAACAGTATGCAATAGGGGCCGGGTTTCGTAAGAGGTTACTAGGGTAACCCAAGGATTGGGGGCCGAAACCTAGGAAGAAACACCAGAGTAACCTTTGCAACGTTGTGATGACACTCCACCTAGAATAACAATTAACCTTGTATTTGTGAAACATTCAATTGTCTAAATCTGGAAGCAATGTAACCATTAGATTGTTTGTACTAGTGTCTAGGGTTAGTAGATTAGGTCTAGGTAACCTTATTACTATCTCCTAGCACGGGGGGTGGACCTACGGGTACCACATGGTTGGGTGGAACGTGCACCTTACTCCGTTGGGTCCCCAGTTTGATCATGGCATCTAGAGCTTCATGGATGGAGAGCTCGCACTTGGAAACTTATGAGTATTTCATCATTGTAATTTTGTAATTATGTATTTGAAAACATCCCTCAAATGTTGTGAGGTGAACAATGTAAATGTAATTGTAATCTTTATTGAACTACCTCATCAGATGGATGAGTATTGTATATTCTATCAAATGCAATGTATGAAACAAATTTGTATCTTATACTATCTTGAATGGAATCCAATGTAATGCAATGTTTATCTTTGATGTTTATGTTAATGATTGATTAATATGTGCAATGCGAAATACTTAAGTCACTTAAGGAAAACTCAAAGTAGTGTAACGTCGCTTAGCCTAATGAATGTATGCAACTAATTAACTTAATATTAATACTTTAAAAAAAAAAATTATTACACCATTATTTACAATTGCAACATTCTTAGGTTATTAAGACGGGGCATTACACAAATCCTTCATAAAGTGCAAGCTATGAGAATAATTTTAATGTTCCTCTTATAATGAGAATGTGTAGAAACTAGATGACCATGACTTGCTTCCTACTACTAGTGCTTTGTCTCTTACTACTTAGTAGCATTATTTTTCTCTCTTTCATACAATTATAAAGATATGCCTTGAAATTTGAGGTGGCACTCCCTCCACCTATCCATTTTTATGTTATAATATATTTTTTTAAATATTTATAATTAATTTAAATGCTTGTTTCTTATATATATATAAACATGTGTGTATATATATATACATATTGTAGACATGCAAAATTGAGACTATCTATTCTCACATTGAATCAAATCATATTCGCCTGGATCAATTAAATAAATCAACTTTATTTAATTAACCTTCTAAAGTTCTTCATTTAATTAAACAAATAAAATTTATTTAATTAAACCACTAACATCATTCCATTTAGCTAAATAAATCAAAATATTTATTTAACTAAGTCTAAATCACTTTTCATCTCCTTTTGATTTAGTTTAAACCATAAATCTAAGTCAAAAAGTCAAATCATCTAATCCCTCATTAAATTAATCTAATCCTGATTAATTTAATCTAAACTCATGTGACATCCTCTAGCTTTTCCCACTTGCACAAATAAACCATTTAATTCATATATTAAATCTTCATTTTCCCTCAACAAGACATCTTTAGAGAATATTCCCTCAAATTTGAATTCGAATCCAAGTGGGATGAGTCCTTCCAACAAGACATTTATGTCACCTTCCAAGTTCTTTTGCATTGAGCCAAGTGGCCATTACTCCATTTGACTCTCCCTCCACCTTGTCATTTCAACATTTTCAAATTTCAAATATTTGCATTTATGGGCACATTCATCAAAACTTTCACATCCTTGGCCCATTCACATGGTGACAAGTGGCTCCTTATTATTGGTTGGGTTTTTATCCCACATTCATCCCTCTTTCCTCTTCTCTCATAAAAATCTTCTATAAATGGAGAGACTATCCTTCATTCAATCATCCACAATCATCTACAACTTCATGCAAAGTTACTCTCTTCACATTGAGAGCTAATTTTGTCCATTATCTTAGCATTGCATCTTCATATGAATTGGCTTATCAAGGATTGAGAATGGGATTCTTTCCACATCAAAGAAGCACCAATCCACTATGGGATAGATATGTATCATGCCTTTTATGCTCTCAATTAGTTTATTTGATATTTTGTTGTTTTGATTGCATTGTGAAGCATGATTCAGTATTTCATAGGAGTGCTTAGTTTGGTTTACTTCATTTGCTAATAACACTAATGCTCGTTGGTATTTGAAGTAAGTGTAGAAAAAGTACTCACATTTTGGTGCCCACTGTGGGGAAATATTGATATTGTTCTCCCTCTACCATGAACTTGTTTGTCATCTGAGTGAATTTTGCGATATCTTATTAGATTAGCAATGATACGTCATAGTTCATTTCAGATTACTATTAAACCCGTTTTATTGAACATTAAACTTATTGCAAGTTGATGTTCTTTCAATTTGCTAAATCTTGCATTATTGATTACTGCTTAGATATCAAAATTGTTGTTCCATTATATCCTTATATCAGGTGTAATAGTTACAGTGGTGAGTTGTTTAAAAAAAAAACACTTTTATGCAATTTATGAAACTACTTATCGAGCCTCATCATACATTTTTGTCGAGCCTCATGTGCATTCATTAATTCTGAAACTGCTTACATTTTTTAGTTCACTTGTTGATTTGTTTGAGGCAATATTTTTGCAGGAGTATCTTTTCAAGCACCATAAAGCTATGGTAATCTATGAAATAACAACCATTTTGAGCCACCCATTTTGAGAAATGAACATCAGTTTAGGGTACACTTTCATTGAATGTCATTTTATTTTTTACTTGTAGTTGCTCAAAATAAATAATGGTGTTTTTACCTAGAGTTTCCCTATCTCGAATTTCTTCCATGTATTTTCCCCACAGCCTTTGCCACACACCTCTGTAGTGCTTCTAGGGAGCCGCTGCTTCCCCACATCGACCTGTGTGTCGGCTTCCTACGGAGCCTTGTTCTGCACTACACCCCTCCTCCGACTACTTATTCACTTTGACAAGGTCAAGAGATTCGCAGTTGGCAAACAACCATCACCTAAGACTCACAAGTCTTTCTAAAACATCGGTGAAGCCCAACACATTCAACGCCTTACACTAACCATCATCTTTACAGGCGCTCAGATTGGAGTCCACCAAAGTCGTCTTGTAGTCACTTAGTAGTTCAAAATTTGTTGTCAAAGTTGGAGGAGAAATGATATCAACGCTGCTATATAGATGTGAATCTGGGAAAGGGATTTCTCGCACAACAAAAGAGGTCCATATGTTCTCTAGAATTGTGGTAGAGGATCCTGAGATTTCCATGTCCTGTGTTTAATGAAGAAAGGATGGTATCAGTTTGGAGCGATCAAGAGGGCCATGATGGTATTAAAAGATAAAATCCTGTTCCAACGTCCCTATTTTTTGCATAGGAAGCATCGATTCTAGTTGGAGGAGAGCAAGGAAACATCAGAAGTGTAAAGCTTCACCATGAGATGCCTATTGCAATAAAAACCCTTTCATATTAAATGGTTGTTAGGAATCCATTCCTTCTACCACGGGTTTTGGAGAAATTTTGCAATTAAAGTAAATGTCGTTTGGAAAGCGGGAGAATTTTTTTGCAAAAAACTTGTTCGCACCATTCACACACATAGAAGGAAAAGAAAAGAAAATGTTGGTTGGTTGATGGGATCTCGATTTAAATGTTAAATTAAATTCTTTGTTGTTTTCGAAATATGTATGTATGTCTCTGAGATTTTGTTATTTGATAAGAAGATCGAATAAGAGTACTGATTACCAGTGGAGATCAGAAGCCAGGGGTGGAAGGAATTAAATGCCTGACTAGAGGTCACTCAACAATAAATTTTGATATCTACGGAATAAGCAAATATGATGTGGTTTTTTTGGCCTTTACTTGCCTTGTTTTGGTAGCTATTATGAGCCATTCAAATCATCATAGTTTTGTTTTGTTTTTATTTTTTTTCTCTCCATCTTTATGTGTTTGGCCCGGTCTTCAATGCATGATTTTACATCTGTCATTTGCATTAACTTGAGTGCTTCTTAAATAGGTTAGTGGGTGTGGATTTAAGCTTGTCAATTGCATTATGTTGAGAAATCTTTATTTGGCATTTATTGTGTCAACTTTATACATGCCAACTACATCAGTTTGAAAGTTTCAAAAATAATCTTTACAGATCAAGATATTCAAAGTCTTTTTTTTAAATATCCTAACGTCATCTATTTAAGCACATGTTGAAAGTGGGTTTGTGGGGCAAATGTTTAACAAGTTATTCTTGTAGTAATTGTTAAACTAATTTTTTATTTTTCAAACATTTGTCTCCAAGGAATTGTTTTTCTTCTTGTTTTAACGAATACATTATGTTTAAAATTGTATTTGTTATGATAAGATATTAAATATTCTTTGAAATAAATCTTATTTATCATGGTTTTGTGATGTTTATAGGAAAACGAGGAAAAAAAAGGAATCAAGGAAAAGCAAAGGAAGAAGAATTTTCATTCGCACCAAAGACTTGCAAAAATTTAAGCATAAGAAGCAATCTTTGGAGGAATCTTAGAGAATTGAGCATTAAATTCAGAGTTTATAAAGCATTTTGAAATGCTTTGAGCTTCCATTTTATGCTTTAGTTTTTTGTTTGAGATCAACTCACATCTTTTTTTGGGCTCTTAAAAAGAACACTTCAATTTCTTGTTACAAAAGGGCATAAAATGAACTTTAGGACGCAAACTTTCTAGAGTTGGTTTTTCGGATTTAACAATTGAACAAGGCAATTTTTTTCACATTTCCTTTGGTGCTATAAAAAGAAGTCATTATTGCTTTGTGGGATTAAAATGAACATGTACTACTTTGTTTTGTGATTGCTTACTCAAACTAACATCATTGAAAAGACGTATGCGCTTCTCTTGCGCCTCTCGGCGATCTTGAGAATCAAAAGGATTTTTGGTGTTCTTAGGTTGGGATAAAGTAATTGCCTCCACACTTCATTTTGGGAACTAAAATTGAAAAAAACATATTACGAGTGTGAGTAAACCTATCACGTGTATTTTCTCTTTGTTTTTCAACAAAGATCGATCAAGTTATAGATATGTTTGCTTGCTATTGTTTATCTTAGAGGGCCTGCCTTGGGGAAAAAGTACTCACCCAAAGGAACGACCCAATCAGTAACACTCTAAAGCCAAGAGTATTTCCAGTTGGGATATAAAAGTGGGTACTAGAACAAAGGCTAGTATGACGCGGTTGGCTTTGACGAGAAGGGCAACAATGGTCTCTCGCCTCAATGGGTCAACTCCTATGAACGAAAAGTCCGAATTAAAACCCTTGTTGTAGAAATGCCAAAATCCCTATCTATTTGTTGTTGCAAGAATGGTCGTTCTGAAGGAACCCCACACTTTTACGATTTTTAGTAGAAATGTAAAGTATGCCATGGGAGTTTCATGGGTACTGATGCTTGGCTGCCACAAGAAGTGAGTGTCGTGGAGGGGAGCCAGTGGGGTCAAGCATCTAACCATTCGCTAAAATTAAGCATAGCTGGACTTGGCCAAGTGGGGAATCAACAAATATTGTCTTAAATATCCATAGGGTTGTACATGTTCTTGAAATCAAAACACATTGCTTGATTGAAAAAAATGGAAAACAAACATTTAACATGAGCATCAAATCTTAAATCCTTTAGGAGAAGCAAATATCCTTGAACGAATTCACATGCAATTGCTTCCCCTCGGGATTCTCATCGTTAGAGGCTTCTAAGCATTTAGATTTCATCTCAATTTTCTCCTACTAAAGTCAACATTAGGTAACCTTTTCCTCAATATTTCCTTGATTTCCACATAATACACTTTGTGGGATGAAAGAGAATTAGGACATTGGACATCTAGTTCAAAAACCTTATCAAGAGTGTGTTTGTGATAAAAAGAACTCATTAAGAAAAGTTAAATCAATTGAACCCCACACATGTGCTTGGTATCTTTTGGTCATATGGTTTGCATGCAAACATTGGTCTTCTGGTTTTGAACTACTCTTAGAGAAAAGCATGTTCTTCACTATCTTGGTCTAGTAAACAAGTCCTTCTTAGGTTCATTTAGGATCAAATCAAACACTTTATCCACCCCAAACATTTATCATCTCCATCCCACAAACAACTTTAGAGCTTTGGAAACATCATTATCTAGACTTCGGTACATCCTTAAACCAAATCAAATTCATTTGTTTATTTAGGTGTGTGTGGATGAATCCTTCCTCACACACTTAGTTAAATTATCACATAGTTCATGCTAGTGTTAGTGGTTTGACGATGCTACTCAATGGCTCCTCCTACAAACAAATGACCCTGAAAATTTGTTCTAAAAGTCTTACATGAGGTAAGAATTCTAACTCCCTAGCTGATGTTATTTTTCCTTTACTAGATTTTGATTCCACTTGTCAATGGCTTGAGTAACACACCCTTGTGGGTTATTTTGTTGGGAGGACTCCCCTTGAAAGTATGCTTAAGGAATGGGTTAGCGAGGCCTGGGTCCCTCATGGGGTCCGCCTTGATATGGTCCAAAATTTAACCAAGGGTTTCTTTTTGTTCCGCTTTGCGGAAGTCAATCATGTCCACGCTATCTTAGCCCATGGTCCTTGGTATGTCAAGTCCTCCTTTCTAGTTTTTTGGGCATGGACCCAGGATTTTTCTCTCTCAGATGACACCAAGTTGTGGGTCTCGATCTAAATTGAATTCCCTAGTTTTCCTTTGCCTTGTCTTCCTTTTTTGAATCATATTGCATTGTCACTGGGGAGGGTCATTTGTGTTGAGCTTGATAGGTTTTTTTAGGCCTAACCCCAGAAACAGGTCTATGTGGAAGTAGACTTCTCCAAGGATTTGAAAGAATCCATTGATATTCAAATTGGAGCTCTCCGACATACCTAGAAAGTCATTTTATTTTTTCCAACACACGTTATAGGTGTTAGTCGGTAGACCACAAGATTAAGGACTGCCCTTTGGTAGTGCCTCGTACACCTTCTCTACCATGAGATACTGAAAATCCTCATCAAGCGGAGCCTTCTACTGCCAAACTTGATGAAAAATGGACCATGGTTACAAACTGTAAAAATAAGTCAACTGGTTCTGGGTCGGCCTCTAAGGCCTCTGAAGCATCGAAGGTCGTTTCAAACCCTTCAGGGAAGGGGATGGAAGCCCCTGTTGGAACTGATAATATTTCGGTACAACCCAGGACAAAGGAAATGCCTTAGCCTACTACCATTATGATTGCTTAGTTGAGCGTTTCTCTTCCTATGTTGGGAGCTCAAAGGTGGTCTCGTAGTCCTTCTCCACTGCTTGAAGTGGTGAATATGTGCAAGAAAAGCGTTCGAGATTTTCCTCTCCTTCTATTCAAATTGGGTCAGTTCCACCATAGCTTTTGCAAAATCATTTCTCTTCTCTGAATGAAGAGGAACCAAACTCCAACAATATGGAGGAGTTTCATTCATGAATTTCCTCTCATGGAACATTCGAGGTCTGACAAAACTCTCCAGAAAGTAATTTTTTTAGGGATACTTTGTGAAAATATTCTAGTATTGAAGTGCTTTGTCTCCAAGAGGTTAAAATTTTTGGATTCTTCCTTGCTTCAGCTTGTCGATCTATTTGGTTGACCAGTATAATGTTTTGCACTACGAATGAGGCTAGGCATGGCAGAGCTGTCACCCTTTTGTCTTCATGGTGGCATGCTTGTGTGGTTGACCATGGGTTAGATCCTACTCATTGGCTCTTTTGGATCCTTTTCAACATT
>VDFB02211280.1:0-13294 GCA_007258455.2 Sequoia sempervirens
TTTTAAATTTGATAATTTTGAAATTATCATAGATATAAAGCAAAGATAAAATATTTTTCAACAAAACAAATAAAAATGACAAACAAATAATGTGATTAATCAATAATAACATGATATTGAAAAAAAATATAATAAATAAAAGAATATGCATAATTGTACATAAGCCATCAAAAGTCTAAATATACCTATCTTTAAAAAAAAATAAAAAATTTTAAAATGACTAAAAATTATTAAAACTTATTAAGCTCCATGAAAAAACACTACCTTCCATATAAAGAGTATACAACATGATACTTATAGAAAAAAAATTATGTAGGATACCAAAAAATTGTTAAAAAGATAAGATAAGATAAAATTATAAATGAAATTAATCATATTAATTTCATAGTTAAAAAGATAATTCTATGGATCTTTAAATATGCATATATAATAATCTTTAAATCTTTATTTAAAAAAAATATATATTATATTTTATAAACATACATTAATTTTTTAATATTTAAGTTATACTAAAATCTAAGATGTTCAATATTTATTATTATTTTAAATTGTAATATTGATTAAAGATATATAATTATATTTATAAGATTTAAATTTTGATGAGGGCACAGCCTGAGACATAGAAAATAACCCACAAACAAGAGAATAATTTTATTATTCAAAAAATGGAGCTTCTTACATGCAGAGGATCTCAAATCCCCAAGTTCTACAACACATGCAAGTTACAGAAAGCTACAGAGTAACCCTTTTGCAATATGCGAGCTTGTCCCCAAAAAGTTACCCAAAAATTAGAAACCCGCACATAAATAGAGCTCCTCATTAGTTTAGAGCCAAAACAACATTCAAATTTGAGTTTAGGTGGTTTGGCACCGAAAATTTACAACATGAAGTTCAAATTTCAAAAGAGCATTTGCAATTGTATCTTCTAGAAAGTGCGCCAACTTCCCAAGGCCATAACTTTTGATCTGGGACTCCGATTCGCGAACCGTTTGAACCGTTGGAAAGGTCTCGAAGTCAATAACACGCTTGAAATTAGCTATGCCAATTTCACTAAGTTTCAGGGCCAATATAGAAGCTCTATGTGCCTCAAATCTAACTCGAAAGGTTTTCAGGTGCAAATCTGGGAAACTAAAACTGCAATATCTTTCAACCCAGGAACCGAAAATAAAAACCGTAAATTGAAAATTTCATTATGACAAAAATGGTATCCAAAAATGTAAAAACATCTAAAAACCGAGAATCTTGAAATTTAACTATTTTTGGGTGATGCAAGATTGCCCTTACACCACTGGATGCTCCTGCATCAAATTCAATAATGAACTTAGAAAATATTAAATCATCAAAATTGTTTCTATTATCCAAAATACTATATAAGTAAATTATAAACTATTATAATATAATATTTAAATTTTCTATTTCAAATGTTAAATAATTGTAATGTTAAATTTTTATAATTATAAACTTACCTTTTAATGATGTTAGTAAGTTTTTTAATTAAAATTAGTTTTTCAAGCATATATTAACATACCTAGATATATTCACCAAAATCTATTATCTATTATTGATTATGTAATTTTGTATCTATAATATATTTTTTTTTAAATAAAAATATATTTTTGAAAAAAATATATATATTTAAAAAATTAAACAATATATTTTTTAAATTAGAAATATATTAAAAATATTTTGAATGTATTCAACTATGAAAATATGATTTTTTTTTAATATACCATTAAAATCACTAGTTGCCCTAATTTCTCCACTTTTGCTCATTTTTAATGAATTTCCCCCCGGCCTTGTCAAATATTCATTTTAAATGTTTTGTTTTGGAAGCAATGAAACATTTAAAATATATTGCACAAAATTTTTCTCGAGCCCCACCTTGTACAGTCCACATGGTTGTCGCCCATGATTTCGCAATCAACCAAAGCACCATCACAGGATGGCGGGGAACGACTTAGATCAAAGGACAGTTAATTAACAGTCACACAAATTTGATCCCTAGATGGGACACATGTCTCCCGCCTGTGATATCACCATCCTATAATTCCCGATCATGGTATGGCGGGAAACCGTTGATCTTGAAGGCATTTTGATCGACGGCAGCGTGAATTTTATCCTTCTGAAAAATAAAAAATTCATTAAAGGGCAAGGGGACATTACTAGGCAGATGGAAAATAACGACATAAGTTTTTTTAAATCTGTTCAGCACAGGGCCAACCAGGAAAATAAAACCCGTGGAGGAAATAAAATATTAAGACTAAAGGGACCAGGCCTAGATGGAATGATGGGGCATAAGATATTTTTAAAACCCTTCAAAAAAAGGTAACGGTGAAATAGATCCCGACCAAGGCATTAGGTAAACACAAGGGTTTAAGATGAAGACAAAGCTAAAACCCCAGCCCTAAGAAATTTTCCAACACCATGAAAGACCAGTGACATAAGGCTGGGCATGAGTGAAACATTAGGAACAAAATTTGAAGTTCCATCAGTACAAGCATTGGATAATTTTAAATTAGTAGTTTGTCCTATCACAAATATAAAAGGTGAGCACAATAAATAACATGTATTTTCCCATTAAATGTGAAGGATTTTCAAAAAGTTATAGTGTTCCACTATTGGTACATTTTTGTTCAATATAAGTTGTATTTTAAATCATTATGTGTTGTTTTTATAACAACAAATAGATTTTTTGTGTTCAACTATTAGTCCATATGTGTCATTTTTATAAAATAGAACACATAGAACAAAACTTTGAAGTTCCATCACTACCCATAACCCTAAACCCTAAAGCATTAACCCTTAACTAGGGAGTTCTTTGGAGTCATTGATCATTGGAAGACAAATTGTCCCCTTGGAATCATGCTTTGCATTATCATACGCCTTAATAGTGATGACTTGATTATTTAAGTCAGCATGGGTATAGCCTACCTGCATTATGAACTTTAATGTGCATAGATTCATGGCAGAGCCATTATCTACCAAGAACCTTTTCACCTTATGTCGGGCTATGAGGACCTCAAGATGGAGGGAGCAGTTATGGTTGGAATCAATGCAAGTCATTTCATTCTGACTAAATCCTAGATAACAAGTGGTTGAGAGATGTCCTACCAATGCTTGGAATTGTGTAGGATCTATGTCATTGGGGACGTGAGTATGCTATAGTGCTTTGGTTAAGATTTCTTGGTGCATAGGAGAATACTTGAGCAAATCCAAAATGGATATTTGGGCAGGGGTCTTTCCTAGATGATCAAGAATGTTATATTGGGAGCTTACAGGAGGTGGTTGGGTGGATTTAGAGGCTCTAGGGATAGTGATGTGAGTGTAGCAGGTAGTAACAACACACTGTGGGTCTTTTCCTTTCACACGTATCATAGACATGCACACGTGGTTCTGCTTGCTCAATGTGCATGATGATACCCTCATAATTAAATGGCACATTTTTGTAATAGATTTTATTTTTACTATTACCTTAATTATTGTTGTTACTGGATCCAAGATTATCACTTGATGTGCTAGCTCCTTGGTTATGCTTTGGGAAGGAATTTTGATATATTTGAAGTTGAGCATTGGACGATGAAGCCTAGTTGGAATCCACATGTATATCACCCTGATCTATAAGATTCTGGATGTAGGTTTTTAAGCCTTGACACTTATTTAATGAATTCCTTTTGATTTTGTGGAAATTAAAATACTCATTTTCTTTATACCAAGCTGGCTTGGGCTTGGACTCATCGAGAGGCTTGGTTACGGGATACATGATTGGGTAATTAGCCTAAAGAAGCCTATTGAACATGGAACTTAAGGGTTCTCCTAATTGAGTGAACTAACGCTTGTTGTTCCCTTGATTATTTTGATTATATTTTTGGAGAGAATGAGGTGCCCCTTGTGGCACTAATATGGCATTAGGAATGGATGGTTGATTAGAGACATTGTTGTCTTTGAGATGTGTTAGCTACTTAAACATGTTTGGTGTCAATGACACCATCATTCACTACATTCTTATTCTTGTTCCAGTAGTGAGGTTTATCCTCGAATGACTTTTCCTTATCAGGATTATAAATTTTGACCAGCCCTTTAGCAATAAGGGCTCTTTCAAGCATAGGACCCTTCTCTACTATCTTTGTGAAGGTTGTGACATAGTGAAGCTTCAAATTGTGTGCCATGTCCAAGTGAGAGTTCTCAACGAAAAGGGTGATCATGCCTTTTTCTCTAAGTGGGGATTTCATTCGACCATCCAAAGCAAACCACCTTTGAAGGTAGCTTGCAAAATTTTCTCCCTCACGTTGCTTCTCCTTCAGAAGATCCAAAGTATCGACATCCTTCTCTAAATTAAAGGAGAAGTGGGAGAAAAACTTTTTCAAAAGATCTACAAAAGACTTGATGGATCCGTTTTGAAGACCCATAAACCACTCAAGAGCTATCCTTGTTAGACTACTTGGAAATAATCACAAGAGATAATTATCATTGTGTTGGACCTCTTGACAATGGGAATAGAACTCCTAAAGATGGGTCTTAGGATCTTTAGTTCCTTTGTACTTATCAAATTTTGGCATCTCAAAATGCTTGGGAAAAGGAACTAATGAGATTGAGGGATTGAAGGGATAGGGACAAATGTCTTAAAATTTGAAGGATTGCTTGCTAGTTCCTTCTTGTAATTCTTTTAATGCATCTTTGACTTCTTCCCACTTAGGGCTAATATAATTTGATTATATGTTGGTGGAGGTGTATATGGGGGTGTCTGCTAATATTGATTGGTATAGGAAGACTATGGTTGCAGATTGACGTAAGATTGATAGTATGATGATGGATTTTGATAATACAAAGAGGAAGCCCCTTGATAATATGGAGGTTACTACTGATAATAAGAGGTGAAGGGAGCACCTTGTTAGTACTATGGAGGAGCTTGGTAGTATGACGAGGTGGAAGTGCCTTGTCGATATGATGGTGGTCATTGGTAATAGGAAGTGGAAGGAGCACCATGTTGGTAGGGCGATTGTTGCTAGGTGTAATATGGGTTGGATTGGTAATTATAAGCAAGATTTGGTTTTCAAGGTAGTATATGGGGGTGGTTGCAGATTGGAGACTTGGTACTGAGGATTGGAATGTGATTGCTAAGAGTTGGTGTAAGATGGTGGTTGTTAAGGATTATGATGAATAGGATTGGGGTTAGGATTTGATGGATTAGCATTGACATCATATGTGCTTGACAGATGATAAAGGTATTGCGTAAGAAGATTGTGTTGCATTTGTGTGGGAACTTGAGTATGTTGGGGTGGTTGTTGTTGATGAGATGATTGTTAAAAGATAGGTCGAGATGGGATATGCTTCTATCGAGGGATCAACATAAAGGCACCTTGCAGTTGTTGTTGAGGTTATGATGTAGCTTGTGTTGTCTGATGAGGGGGTTGCATAGGAACAAAAATATGTTGTTGCAGGACTAGAATATTTTGTTGCGGAGGTTGTTGGTGATGTGGTTGAGACAGGATGGTGGTAGCGGTATGTTGTGGTGGTGCTTGTGATAAGACAACAGTGTGTTGTGGTGGCGCTTGCAATGAAGTAGAATATTGTGGATTAATTGAAGGCTATTGGAATGCATGGGCATTTCCTTGGGGTGGACGTTGAGATGTGAAGGGTGATGCTGGTAGGTTTGGTGCAAGTGTAGCTCCTGGAGGTGGCAGAATTGTGAGAAGAGGATTGCCCCTAGTGTTGAGGGGTGGTTGACCTAGCTAATTGGGTGGAAGAGGTGGTGCAAATGATACAGGGGTCGGACCTTACTGGGATGACATGGCAGGTGGGGGAGGCAAAATATTTTGTGGCATACCATAAGCAAGGGGGTCAGTTGGATCAAGTTATGCTCCTAGGATTGAAAACATAGGAGTGTTTCCAACTTGATAAAGTACAACATTCCCAAACCCAAGTTGATACCAATTGTCTATGGGTGGAACCTTGGGGATATATGAATTTCCCATAATGTTTTATGAATTATGGGGATCTAGAGGTGCTAGAAGAGATTAGGTGTTGGCATATTGTGAGATGTCAAAGTTAGGTGGCAGTTTGACTCCTTTTAAGAGTAAGGCAACAAGGATTTTTTCCCCACACTCATTGAGGAGGCGATCCGTCATCTAAACATTAGTGAGATTGCCAAGGTACTTTTCAACTGTGACTTTGGGTTGATTAACCATGTTCTCATCTCTAGGCAGCGAAGTGTTCTGGACATCAATATTGGATTGTGATGAGGCATTGTTATTGGGATCCTAAGGGATGTTAGGCTTGGAACCTTGACCTTGTTGTTTAGCCATTAGTTTCTTTGCTTGCAATTGGGTTTGAACGAGCATGAAAGTGAAAAACTACCAGATGAGTTAGGTGAAGCTACACTCTAGGATGCAGTGCAAGGATGACCTAAATGATGATTAGAGGATTGATTACACTGGATGAAGGATCAATTGATTAGATGATTGGATGAGGGATATGATTGGATTGGATTGGATTGATTGATGATATAAAATGATTGTTCAGATTAGGGGATTGATTAGATAGGATGATGAAATGGATTCTAAACCAAGTTCAAAAATCACTCCAGGTGATTGATTGATCAGGTTGAAGGACAGATGGATGATTATGACACTGAATCCACCTCAATACAGAATAATTCAGAGATTGAATAATAGAATAATTCTTAGTGGAGTTTTTTTCGAAAGGGTTTCTCCATGGTACATCTTGTGTGATCTTTCTAATATCTTGTCTAGTTCTTCTATCAACTTCTCTCTTCATTATACAATAGTAAAATGAATTAATCAAGATAATCACCCACAAAGAATATATGTAACAAAGAAAAGACTTACTTAGATCATCAATATTAAAGTTTTATAGAGTTTTAAGCGAAGAAAACACCCCATTTTTCAATATTTGGTATCAGAGCTGAGGTTGGCCGGTAGAGTATTGGGATTCCTTTCTCTTAAAAGATTGGAGGTTTTTTGGCTTAGTGGGAGCTTTTATTATTTTTGCTATTGCTGATTTTGAAAAAAATAAGTTTGTTATAGAGGTCATTGAGAGCTTGGATTCACATGTTTGGTGTGAGCTTATGAAAAAAATGGGGTTTTGATTATGTGCATCATGATGCCATGGGATTGCTCAGTATCACGGTTCAGTGGGAGCATTTGGAAATGAAGTGGATTCTTAGTTGTAAGATGGTTTTGTTATTATGTCACGATACACTCTTGATTAGCGGTTTAGAGTTGTGGCATAATACATGTTATGATAATTATGATCATGAGGAAATATTTGAAATTCCATATTCTTTTGACAATGATGGTTTGATGTTTATCTTGTTTCCATGTATAAATCAGTATCACGATTTAGTGGGAGCTTTGGTAATTAAGGTATAGTGATCTTCATGAAGAGAATGGTAGTCATGATGCCATGAGTAACTCGGTACCATGGTTCAGTCATGGGAGTGGTTGGCAGTGACTTGGATGCATCATTGGTAAGGTTATCTCCATGTGATTAGAGATATGGTTTCTTGGTTTAGAGTATATTTGTTATGGATGTCATGGTTTACTCCCTCTATCTCTCTCCCCTCCATACCCTTAAACTCTAAACCCTTAAACTCTCTACCCCATATCTCTCTCCCACTCCCTCCCTCTTTGCCTCTTTCCATCTCCAATCTTCATATTATGTTTCTTTGCCTTCTAATTTTGCATTTTAAATGAAAAAACTTGGTTTTACACCTTATTTAAGTCATCTAATCCTTGATTTTTGTCTCCAATAGATTTATTTAAAACTATAGACACCATCCAATTGAATTATGAGATTCCTCTCTTCTTCTATTAGGATGTAAGAAAGATCATTTGAGAGGTCTTTTTGGATCTTAGCCATTCTACTTTCAAGGAGATCCTTTATTTGAAAAGGTTTCTAAAGACTTGGATATTCCACTCTTTTAGTCTGAGTTTTATAAATTTTAACTTTCGATTAAATATGCACATCTTAGTGCAATGATCAACTATTTGGGTGAGCCAAGAGTAGTGACAACCATTCCTCTCTCTCTCTCCCCTTCCCCTCTCATAACTCATAGAGAAGTGAGAGATTTCATGAAGAAGTGAAATAAGTATTTTTTTTGTTTCAAATAAAATATCACAACTCTCCACTATAAGTATATCATTTAAAAAATAAAATGGTCATTTAATAAAATAAGACACTCATTGAAACAAGTGTTTTTATCATAGTGAAAAAATATTGTTCTTATTTGTACAACAATTGGGGTAGCAATGTATAAACCCTTAAACCATCTACCCTGTACCCTTAACCCTCCCTCCTTCTATATATCTCCCACTCCCTCCCTCTCTCTCTCTCTCAAGTATCTTCAATATCCTACCCCCTCTCCCTCCCTTAGGTCTCTCTATCACTCACTCACTCCCTCTATCTCTCTCCCCTTAACCCTAAACCCTAAACCCTTAACCCTCCCTTCCTGTATCTCTCTCCTGCTGGCTCCCTCTCTCTCTCTCAAGTATCTCCCCTTGAGAGAGAGAGAATTAGGAGGGGGTAGGGGGAGGGGAAGAGTGTTGAGGGTATAGGATAGAAGGTTTAAGGGTTTATGGTTGAGGATGTAGGAGCTAGGGAGAGAAATACCTAAGAGAGGGAGTGAATGAGTGAGAGAAAGACCTAAGAGAGGGAGAAGGGGTAGGAGGGAGAGACTTGAGAGAGAGAGACCTAAGAGAGGGAGAGGGGGTAGGAGGGAGAGACTTGAGAGAGAGAGAGGGTAGAGGGTTTAAGGGTTTGGGGTTTAAGGGTTAATGGTTTAGGGTTTAGGGTTATGGGTAGTGATGGAACTTCAAAGTTTTGTTCTATGTGTTCTATTTTATAAAAACAACACATATGGACTAATAGTTGAACACAAAAAATATCTTTGTTGTTATAAAAACAACACATAATGATTTAAAATACAACTTATATTGAACAAAAATGGACCAATTGTTGAATCTTATTTTCACATTTATCTATTTTCTTATTGTTCCTATTAGTGGCTAATTAAATTATCATTGAAAACCTACAAAGATTTTGGGTCCTTCAATCTCAAAGCTTGTCTAATTTCTTGATGAGAATCATTCACATTGATTCCCAATATTGTGCTCTTTGCATGATACATTTATAAAATGCACTTGGTAATTTAGTATGTGGTTGAAATATTAGAGTAACAACAAATGGTTCTTTTCATTTTTGGCACATGATTGGCCATTTTTACTATGTTAAATTTTTATTTTCACTTTTATTTTCATGGTTTTCATGTTGTCAAATTTTCATACATTTCTTAGTCTTTTAAAAAATAAATGAAGGTTCTATTAGTGTCCCCAATCTTGCTAAAAATCATGTATAGAGAGAGTACAATATATAAACTATTAATTATAGAGTATAACAACAAAATGAATTTAAAAACTACTACATAGAAACAAGGTTTAGAATAATTCAAATAGAGATACCATTCTCCTACAAATACTATGTGTATAGAAACCATTGTAGCCACACTTTCACTCTCTCACTCTCACACTCTCCCACTCTCTGGCACCCTACCTCTCTCCCTGCTCTCTCCTCCCTATCTCCCACTCTCCCACTCTCTCCCATTCTCTCGCACCCTCTCCCACTCTCTCCCACCTTCCTACCTCCCTCCCACTCTCTCCCACTCTCTTCCTGCCTCTCTCCCCCACTCTCTCCCACTCTTTGCCACCCTCTCCCTTCCCTCCATCCCTCCCTTAAGCCCACCCTCCACCTCCTAATTAATCTCAAGTATATAGAGAGGAGTAAGAGGGAGATAAAAAGAGAAATAGAGATAGAGATATAGAGTAGGAGAGATATATCAATAGATAGAGGGGGGAAGAGGCAGGAATGACATAGATAGTGGGAGATATAGAGAGCGACAGGGAGAGACATATCAATCACCCTCCCTATATCTCTATCTATTCATTCTTATCTCTTTATCTCTCTACCCCTCTCTATCTCTTTATCTCCCTTTCTATTTGTATGTTTGTCATTATCTCCCTCTCTCTCTATGTTTTCTTCCCTATATTTATCTTTGTCTCCTTAAGTGTGCAATGGGTACATTGAAGAGGTCTTAAAGGAGAATTATCATATCTTTAATCAAATGGCATGCTACCTTGAGCATAACTCCCCAAGGACACATGCCATCCTTGGTTGTTGACATGAAACAACCAATCAAAATTTAGTTTATCTCTCTCATATTAACATATATTACTATTATATTAAATATATATTATATTAATTATATTTTGTATTATATAAAATATACTTATTATTAATTATTAATTATAATAATTTTTATCATTATTTAATAATTTTGTTAAAGAATATAATATCTAATTATAATAGGTTAGGAATAATTATATTATTTATTATATGAAATATAGTAATATATACTTAACTATATTGTAGAATATTAAAACCTAGCTAAATGGCGCCAAAATTTTGAACTTAATTAACATATTGTAAAAGCTAATGAAACCAGGTTGTAGCTCATCAAATTGGAGAAGCGAAAGGTCTGCCAACGCCGAGAAAGAGTTTGGAGTAGTGAAAACAAGGTCAATGCCAGTGCTGAGGAAGAGTTTGGAGGAGTGAAAACAAGGTCAATACCAGCGCCGAGGAAGAGTTTGGAGTTAAAACAAGGTCAATACCAGCGCCGACGAAGAGTTTGGAGGAGTGAAAACAAGGTCAATATTAGTGCCGAGGAAGAGTTTGGAGGAGTGAAAACAAGGTCAATACCAGCACCGAGGACGAGGTTGAGGGCACTCACAGAAAATCGACAACCAAGGGGCAATGAGTACTATAAGTTTGGCACCCCCATTCTCTTTAACCTTCAATTTTTATGCCTAGTTTCCAAAGATCTTCTCGTACATTGGCACCCGCATTCTTGTAAAATGGTATAAGATAAGACAAAAAAATGAAATAGCTTATACATAACATATCCACCTACAATCCCATTCAAGAATTTTAATTAATTCCTTGAATTAAACCTAAAACAAGAATCATACACACCACAACAGTGAGATGAACGAAACAACCCTTGATCATTTTATTCAAAATTAGGAATTATGCTTGTACAATGGAGAGACATGAGTTTGAATTAATCATATCAATTTAAATGCGATTACTATCATAAAACATCAAATCCCCATGAATTCCAAAACCTACTCTGGAGATGACTCAAAACCTAAATTGCATTTTCCCTAAAACCATGTCAGTTTTACAATTTTATGCAACTTCTCATCTGAACTTCGACCAAAATATCTAACTTGCTAACCCATATACATGTGAAATCCTTCTTATAGAAAAGGAGGAGCAAACAAGCATCGGGCCAGAAAGCACACGTGTCACCAGCCAATTGGATCGCCTTGTACTCTTCATCAGTTGGCCAATCAAGATTGATCACCTCATTCACCTTGACAGTATAAGGTTTTTACTTAACTGCCACCTGATTCGCTTCTCTTTCAAAAGACTCCAAGAATGAGCTGGTGCTAATGATTTTGTCCATACAGCTCACCAACAAATCATAATCTGAGTTACCCTATTTTTCAGGGTTTTGTAGTCCAAACATGATATAAAGTGGTTCTTACACTTTTTGTGATTACTGTAGCTGTGTAAGAGGCCCCATGGAATCTTTTGTTATGTAATTGTGGGATGCCTTGAATAGAGGCGTAGGTTTCAACAAAACATGTATGGGAATCGATTTTATGAATTTTTTATCCATGTCTTGAGACCTAATAATGGGTTATTCTGAACACTAAATACAAATGATACACACACACACACACATATATATGTATATGTATTTTTAAATGTAAATTTAAATGCAATTCTTTGGATGCTCTCCTAGAACAATAAAATGCAACATATCATTAAAAGAAATCTATATCTATGTATATAAATGTGTATTTCTAAATGCAAGTGTAAAGTAAAAGGCATATGATTTTGTAGTGTTATAAGATACAACATATCCATAAATACTTAGCATGCTGATCTTAACAATATTGCATTACAATGGTGTCAGTTCCTATCCTAGCCCAATGCTTCTTACTAAATCCACTCTACAAACATACCCATCCATTATTCCATCCAATCACTTTAATTAATTCTTTGAATTAAAGCCAAAATAGAAAAACACACATCAAAGCAATGAGATGAACATCATAATCCTTGATTATTCTATTCAAAATTATGATATGTTTACATGCAGGAGGGAGGGAACCTTAATTTCGAGATATAACATCATAGCTCAAAAGCTAGTGCTGCTTATGAAACATCAAATCTCCATAACTTTAAAACCCATTATAGGATAACCCCAAACCTAAATTGCCTTAACATTCAAAAAGGTTCTTACAATCTGCTCTGCAACTATACCTAGACTCGACCTTCAAAATATCTGACTTGCCAACCCTTATTTCTGGCCTTGAAATCCTTCTTATAGAAAATGAAGGAGCAACAAGCATCGGGCCAGAAATTACACATGTCACCGGTCAATTGGACTGCTATGTGCCAATTCAAAACTATGATCAAAACCACCAAGTCCCGGAGCATCTTTTCATTGATTTCTACTCATTACACAATAGTTGCAGCATTTGTTACACCTCAGAATCTGTGCCCAAAGCCTCCATGGAAACAAAACCATAATCAGTTATAATATAACTGTTGAGCTATCAGTTGCCAGTAATAGACACCATTTCACTCCTCTTTGGTTAAGTACTTGTCCACCCAATTCTGATATTCCTCATCTGTTGGCCAATTAAAATTCACCACCTACCTCACCTTGGTATTGTAAGGTGTGAATTTCACCGCAACCTAGTTAGCCTCCCTCTCAAATGACTCTAAGAACATGC
This sequence comes from Sequoia sempervirens, assembly GCA_007258455.2. Lineage (NCBI taxonomy): Eukaryota > Viridiplantae > Streptophyta > Pinopsida > Cupressales > Cupressaceae > Sequoia > Sequoia sempervirens. The sequence continues at coordinate 12,882 of VDFB02211280.1, forward strand.
TGGTATTAATTATTTTATCCATGTTGCTTACCAACAAGTCATGGTCTGAGTCATCACAAATCAATTTGATTTGTGCATTAATAACCTCTTCTACCCTATCTTGCCACTGCTGCAGTGTCTTAATATTTCCTTGTGCATCTATTACATCTGGCAAAAAAGTGTCATTCCAATCATCAAAACTCTTTACTAGTTCTCTAATTTTCCTACTCAAATCATCAGGCAAGGCCTGGAATTCCTTCAATGATTTCACAAAGATTTGAGTAGGCTTTAATGACTGGGGCCTGTTATTTACATCAAATTTGGAAGCCTTAAACATAACATCTAAATTAGTGGCCCAAGGGATCCACTTCTCAACCAGAGGTAGAACCACTTCCCGATCTCTGTTAATGTTTTGTATTCCACCCAATAATAAA
>VDFB02211281.1:0-19461 GCA_007258455.2 Sequoia sempervirens
AAGATCAATATGACAAGAATAAATTGTATTCCTATCAATGAATGCAAATAGAATCAATGTACAATGTGAGAGAGACCCTTGGTTATATAGCCAAGGTGAGACATAGGATTAAACAAGTTCATGACAAGTGTCGTAATCCTATGACATGAGACAACTAATGATGAATCACCTAGTACATAATGATTAAAGTCAACATAAGATTATGATAAGTATCTTAATCTTATGATAAGTATATTAATCTTATGATAAGTATATTAATCTTATGATATGAGACAAAAGTGATAAAGTCCCAGGTGAAACCTAAGTAAAATTAAGTGATAGGATGTGAAAAGGACCTAATAGTGGAACTAGTTATGTAATATCCCTATTCACACCGACACTAACATTAAATACACTTTTCCTCTAGAGAGGTTTACAATAAGACAATGGAAGGAGTCTTGGAGTTGGCCAAGAGGGGGTTCTTTAAAGGATCAAGATACTTTAGCTTTAATTATAGTAGATAGAACATGTAGCTCATTGGAGTACTTAGATGCCCTTGCCTAAGGCCGTGATTCTAAAGGAGCTTATTCAATTTCTCTTGGATATCAATATCTTGAACAACGAAAGGAGGGGTATAATGAGTATCCTTGGTAGAAAATAATTTAGAATAAGATTGGTTGGCCTAATTTTATTTTTTATGTGGCTTCTAAGTTATAAAAAATGCCTCACCTAGTATAATATTAGGAAGAGAGGTTTCTATGGGCCCTCCATCTATGTTCTTTATGGCAGTAATGAAGAATGTTTTAAACACTTTTTCTTCCATTGTTCTTTTTCTATGAAAATTTAGATTTTATGGTTGAGGATTTGGAATAAAATTATTATCCATGTTACTTCCTTATCTATATTTTGGGAGGGTATAGGTTGCCCCCTACTTTTGCTTCCTTCCTTTTGATTGCTTAGGATATTGGTCTTTATTTTATTCTTTTTCATATATATTTGGAATGAAATTATTGAATATTCCAAGAGAGGAAACATAGATTATTGCAATTTTGGCATAATATTAGATGCATACTCAAGGAAAAAATTGAATCAAAATTCAATATATTTGAGTCTCTTACATCCTTTAATATGTGACTTGTTCAAATTTTGGATTTATCCTTGTCTCCTTCCTCTTTAGTGAAATCAGGCTCTTGTGCTCAAACTTTTATGAAGGTTATTTAAGGATTGAAATATGGTCCCCTCCACCTTGTGGATTCCTTAAAATCAATACAAATGGTTCCTCTCATGGTAACCCATGGGTTGTGTGGATTGGTGGTATTGGGTGTGATAATGATGGATTTGTACACTTTCTCTTCCTACCTTTATGGGAAGGAGTTCTAATAATCTAGTGGAAGCTTGGGTAATTCTTACAAATCTAAAAAAGTCCTAATCCACAGGATGGTGAAAGGTTATCTATGAAACTAATTCTATGATTTTGGTCTATCTCCTCAATAAAAGGAATTTTTAGGATGCCTCATAAAGGATAGGTCTAGTGGCTAAGTAGATCCTTGATTGGGCCAAAAACTTTGATTGTATTTCTTGTGTTCATATTCCCAGAGAGTGGAATAAGATTGTGAATTGTTTGGAATAATGGAATTTTGAGGGATTATTTTACTAGAATGCTTCTAGTTCAGGATATTTGGCTCTGGATAAATCTCAACATATTCTTAAGCTTATTCAATATGATTAGTTGGAGTGATCCTATCTCAGCAAGGAAATGTAAAATGTGTCCTAATTGGAGTTTTAATATTTGTAGGTATTTTGACATATGATTTTGTAGGAATCCTTTATGATTCGTGCTTATTTTTCTTGTTATGATGGATGTTTTTATTTGGAAATATCTATGTTGTATCTACATATAATGGTCTTTGAATAATTTTTTTTCCACACAAGAAAACATAAAACTTTAAATTAAAATTCCACTTTAAAAAATCATTAACAAGATACAAATTACCTCAAGAATTCAAATGCAATTCAAAATTGATTATTTTCCTACCAAAATTCCAATCCAAACAAGAAAATACAAATTTCTTTCAAAATGAGGGTTTTCAACCAAGTTTTCCCTCTAATTGTCTATTTTCCAACAACGCATAATGAATCAAAAAAATCAAACCCTTTTTCCTTTTCATATGCTCACAATAAAATAATACACCTTTTTCTTTACTTTCTTTTATTTTCATATTATTTTCCACTTAAATAATTATTTAAAATAGATATTTCCGAACACTTAAAAATATAATCTTTTCAACAATTAAATAAACCTTTCAATACATTAATTATTATCTTTCAATAATTTAACTAAAACCCTATTCCCAAATAATTAATAGGTTAACTAAATATTCAAAGTAGTTATTAAATCCATTACACATATCAAGCAAAAACACTATCACAAAACATGACACTTAAACACACCCAAGGAGAGACCTATACATGTCTAACATAAGAGGATCTGAAATTATAGTCGATTCAGATTTAGTTTTCACAAGTTTTGACATTAGGGAACAAGTAAGGTGAGCTAGCTAGGGTTAGTCATGTCAACATTCTCTACATACCCACAATTGGTCAATACCTTATATGTTTATGCTAACTATATCAAACATTACATGCATATGTCCAATACATAATAATAGTCAAAGTGAATGATAAAATTACACAATTAAATAATAATCATTTAATTGGAATAATTCAATTAATTCATTTACTCTAGAAATATAAAATAATTTCATTAACCATTTAAAGAATAATATTGAAGGAGCTAGGTCTACCTACTCAACATATCATTTAAATGAAAACGGTGAAGCTGAAATATCAATCAATATAAACATACACACATAAATATAAGTCTCTATACAAATATGCATATATCAAATATCCACAAATAGAACGTTGGTATCTACAAACGATCGCCAATTCATAATACAAAATAATGTATAGCATCGTATAACTCTAATACACCACAACATAATGAAGAGAAAGGAACAAATGCCTATGGGACCTACAAACACATTCTTCATTATAATCCCTTATAGTTATCTCTTACTCCATTTGTTGGACATGAAATATTTCTTGTTAAATGGAATTTTTAACCATTTTTTTATAGTAGATTTTTGAACACTAACATAATCACAACATAGCAAATTTATGTCCAAAAAATAAAATTTCATGAAGTAATGAATAAGATAATGGAAACAATTTGAGATAAATTAGAATATCTTATATTGATTCCTCATAACATAAAAACATGAATATTTTACAAGATAATGCTTGTGACACAAGTTCTACATTCTATTTCTAATAAAAATATATTTACACCCTTTCTTAGATTCCTTTCTCAACAAGTAAATGATTGATGATATCAAGTTTCCACAATCCATGTATTGTTTATTAGCATCGATTTCTAGATTCGATTGTGTATGATTTTTTGCATCAACGTTTCAGATCACACTCTATGATCCATCATTAGGATGAAAGCAAAAAACTCAAGGAGAAATGATTGACACTTCTTAGTCCCTTTTACAACCTCAAAATGGTTAGGAGGTTAGATTTTCTGACAATGCTCACGTGGTCAATATCCTCAAATTGTAAGTGAAAATGGACTATAAAGAAACTAATTGAAAATTGAAAATTTGTAATGGACAAGGGCCACTATATCTTAATTTCCCTAGCTCTTGATTGACTTTGATCCTTTGGAAGGAAGAAAACACCCACCAAAACACCATACCACCCAATGATAATAGCACCACACTCATGCTACTTTAGCAAAAGACATTTCAAGGATCTTGAGATATTAACAAAAACTTCTATAAGATTTGGCACATCTATTGTGACTACAACCAACTATCATGTAGAGTAACTAGTCAAGGAAGTTTTTAGAGTCATCAAGAGATGAAGAAGAAATATATGAGAGTGGATTATGACCTTTTTTTATTTGGTTGCACTATAAAGTGGAAATTATTTTTAAATCGTATCAAATCAAATTTCATGTCATTTCAAACTTCCACCACCTAAGGAAACTTATCTCACTTTACAACAAAGGAAAAGAATAAAGAATGAAACAAAGAATATGAGAATCAACACCTAAAATCACTTTGATTTTATTGATGCTAGTGACATATTTGGCATCAAATGCTATTTCGGCCTCCTTGATGAAGTTATCAACTCCCAACTCAAGTTTAAGAATTTTGTCTAATTTAAGACTACATAAGATGGGGTTAAATTTATCCTCTAATAAATTATTGACAAATTAGGTCATAATCTAGCTAAATTTTACCTTTCATTCTTCTATACCCTTCATATAACCATCCTCATCATAAAGAGTCAGTAGTCGTTGTTCCACTAAACAATTGGAATTATTATATTTTTTTGTTAAGAGCCTAAAGATGTGGCTCATAAATGTTGATACTTCACTTAACTCAGCAACCTCATAGGTAGGAGTAATCTTGATAAGAAATGATGGATCATAATGGTATTTCTATGAATAGTTTTGATATAGGATTCTCTAGGAAGCCACTTATTACATATGTTTAGCCAAAGAGGTAGCTAATCCAATACATGTGATGTGACCTTCGATATGTTGTATTAATACTCCTATACTATATTTTTCATCCTTGTGCAATTTTACATTCTCTCCTTAAAATTTTCATTAATTAATACTCTAATACCTACCTTGGAATTTCTCTTGAGAGTGGACTCTCTATATACTTACAATTTATCTTTCAATTCACTGATCTCCTTAAGCAATGCATCAACTTCTAGGGGTTCCTTTGAAAGGTTTTGAGTGTTGTTCTTCAATGTATAGCTTCAAATTGTAGACACTAAAATATCATCATTCATCCACTCATTGAACTAATTCATCCTATCTTAATTAATCCACCTTCACCAATTGAACATAGAACTTAAGGTTTGAAATTTAGTGTTTTAGTCTTAAATTTTTGTTTCACATTTCTCTTGCTTACACAACCTTTCATTAGTGTCTCCCTCTTTGTTAAATACACTTAGAAACTTTTCATGATCATATTACAACTTGTCACAATCATAAACCATCTTCTTAGTGGTAAATTCACTAAACATGGTTAATTGCATTGACTACAAAAGTTGCATCCTCTAGTATAGAAGTATCCCCTACTCTTCTAACAATTAGGTTCCTTCCTAATTCTTTGGGATTCTAGTAAACATGTGGTTTATTATATTAAGGGGAAACAACTCAAATTACTAAAATTTAGAGAAAATAAAAATTATTTGCATGATTGATGTCCTAAAAAAAATCTTTAGCCCCTATATCTCTTGTAGTTGTGTACAAGGAAATAATTGAATCTATATCCCACCCTACCAATAAGAGGTAGACATTATCTTTCATAATTTTCTTACCCTATATAGGGGTGATCTCTCATTAAGTTTTGGACTTTTGACTAGTCCTTGTGAATAGACCTAGACTTATCCCCTTATTGTTGGTTAACCACTTTTATCTACATATTCATTCTTAACACCAGCATTCTAAATTTCATATTTTTTATAAAAATTCATCAAATATGAATTTTACACAAGCTCTCTACCTCACATCTTCCATGGCAATGTCTCTTTCCAAGATAGTAACATGATGTCAATCGGACTAGTTATCACATTGTTCCTACCATGGAGGAGATGTCAAACTTATTGGTTCATCAGGTATGTTTTCTCCAATCTCTTCAGTTACAACATAGTTTTCTAATTCCTTCATAGGGGATTTTCCCTTGTCAAGCTACTCTAATGAAAGAATAGGCCCAATTGGTGGGAATTGACCAAGGGTGTGTCCTACCACAAAAACCTCCTCCAATTTAAGATATTGTTGCTCATTACCTATAGGGATAGGATCGCTAATTTTCATAGGTTTTTTCCTTATTGGCATTATCCCAAGTGTATCAACACTTAGCAATAGTATTTCTAATCTCTATGCTAGGTCTTTGATATCACTGAAAGCTCCTTTATACACTAGATCATTCACCATCCTCATAAACTCAACTCCTACAATCCTATTGTTGATGTGTGGTTTAGTATAGCCTCAACTTAGATAAAATACTAAGTACTTTATCTCTCTTGAAAGGAATATTATCCCAAAATATGAAAAAAAAAAAACCCCAAGGTTTCTCCCTAGCAAGCCTTGGCCTTGCTAGATAACTAAATGTATGATGTATTTTTGTATTTCATCAAGGGTCCTGCAAAGTGTAGAAAAAATTTCCAATACACAAACAAGTTAAATTGCACATAAGCAATCAATTTTCAAATTTAACAATGCATAAAGAAATTGATCCTAGCATATATTGCCTTAAAATATCACTTTTCAACCTGTAATTGGCAATATATCAACATACATCTATGAGATTTGAACTCTATAACAACACTATACAAATTTGGAAATCCTATTTTAATCCTAATCTAACCAAATCTGAAAAAATTGCAAAAGATTAAGTAGGAAAGAGAAGGGTTAGAGAGAAAACTAACTAAAACTCCAAGTCTTTACCCACATTTCAGCCTCAACAATGGATAGATGGGCTTGGAAAAAACCTAATCCATCCTTAATCAAATAACTCATAGCATCACAAAGATAGTGCAATCTTCAAAGGAGTTTCAAATCATGAAGCAAGTTTCATTAAAAATCCAATTCCTAGCATAATTTAATAAGATTCCCCACAATTTGAAAGAATGGTGCTCAAGTTGGTTACACAAGGTTGCATACAATCAGCCAACAACTAGTGACATGAAGCACATCACAAACTCGTCAATATTCATCAAACTAGATTATGCAAATATAAGAAACAATTTGATGTTTGGAAAACCAAGTAAAAATGGAAGTAGTAATGCTCTTATTACTCTCAAAATCAAAAATTTTACTTTTACAATAAATAGATAAGATCAATTTGATTTTAATTGTTGGTGGAAACCACAATTTCAAAGACAAGTTATCCTCATCTCCTTGTAGATCCCTCAAAAACCTTCACTTAGTACCAAAAATAGTTTAGTTTTTCTTCATCTCACATTTACTTTTGTAGCTATTTTTCTAATTTTAACAAATGACAACTTTTCTCAAATTTCCAAACTACAACTCCAACAACTTCTTGTAGTATGGCATGACTTGTAGGATAAGAGACTTCATTAAAACCACATAAGCAGTTGTAGAAAACCTTTCTCAATGTGCATATATAGTTCTTCATTTTCCAAATATGAACAACAATATGCAGCTGTAGGTGACTGATTTCACCATCAAAAGCTCATTTTCAGCCTCTTATTCTTCACTTTTTTATCATTTTCAGTCATAATCCTCGCATCTCAAATTTGGAACAGAAAATTGGATCCTCTTGGAACGATGCTACAGTCATTTTCAAAGTTGCAAATCAGGTACATGATCATTCATTTCATCTTCACTCAGCTTCAAGACCTTGTTTTCTTTATTTTTTTATTTTATTTTTACTATTTTTTGCTACAGCAGTAGCATAGGTTCATTTTGTGTTTTTAAAATGTTTTTTTAAGCTTTATTGACATGGATCAAACTTCAATTTTTTAGGTAGAAGAGTAAAATCATCAATATAATAGAGTTTTCAAATGTTATCAAAATATTGAATGTTTTCAAAGTGTTTCCAATCACCAAATACTGCAAAAAAACATAGAAAAAATAAAATTCTTCATAAAATATCATTTGAATCATTTAAAATTATTATTCATCCTTATTTTTATCATTCAAATCAAAAATACAAAAATTGTCAAAGTTACTAACAACTTTGCAATCTTTCAATTTTGCAAATTTTGATTTTTGACATAAATCTTTACAAATGTTGAAATTTTTTGATTTTATCTATTTTAACATGTTGTAAATATATAATATATTGATTCGAACCCAAAATTTCCGAACCTATGACCTAATGCAATAAATTCATGCATATAACAACTTTTTCAATTTGGACAAATTTTTAGACTTTGTTTCAACAATCATTTTTCTAACTTTTTTTAATTTATTTTGCTTTCTTTATCATTTCCTCATGCTGATACAACATTCAGACACATAGGTTCATTCATATCATCCATCAAAACACCCAAATTCACATTTTTAGATATGGCACCTAAGATTGTCCTATTTAGGACTATCATAAGAGCCCTCTTTATAGTTGTACAACAATCATATTTACCTTCTTTTCGCCTTTTATATTCCTATCATGATGATATCTCTTTATCCTAGATTGGTGGTTTGGTCATTGACTTTAATGACACATTTCTTAGCACTAGATTGTCCTAGGCATAGTGATAGTCCAATCAGTCTTATGATAGTTCTAAAAATTTTGTGATAATATCTTTTGCATTTTTCAATGTATTTATGTATTCCCTTTGGTGATTTGTCTTGGAAATTTACAATATTAACCTCTGTTAACCCTCTCCACATGGGAAAGATTCAAGGACTCATAGAAAAAAATATTGGAAATATTTTTAAGAGTTAAGACTATCCTAAGTATGACAGTAGATTATTATATGGACTGTGACAGACCTAAAAAAAAAAATCTCTATTTTTATTATTTCATCACTTTACAACTACACATCTTAATACAACTCCTAACCTTTCTTTTCATAGTGGTTTTCTAAGTAATAAGCATGGTAACAATGTCACATGACTTCATACTTGCAATTTGTGAATCGGATGACTTTTCTGTGGGAACACAATGATGAATTAATGCAAATTAAAACCCTTTGAATGGTTGTTCATGCCCACCCATAATTCAAATCTGATGTCTCTATTTTGGCCAACCCTTTTCACTATGAAGATTACATTGCTAGCCGACTTATTTTGGACAACGTATATAAATATTACTTAATCATCCAAGATTAAAGTGTGAACAAGGTGCAGTGATTAATAAATGTTCTAAGAGCAGAAATTAATACACTTCTAAGGCAGCGATTATGATAATTAAGAAGGAAGTGATTACAGGATGAAGTAGCGCTTAAGACTTTGTGAAGGAGATTGTTAATAAGGTAGTGATTATGTTATAAAGGCATCAATCTGTTTAAAGCAATGGTCATTTATTTAAGACAATGATTATCATCTATTTAAAGGAGCAATTATCCTTGTTAATATGCAACGATTATTTATGAGATTAATATATGCAGCAATTCTAAGACCACTAATAATGCAGCGATCATTATCATTGAAAAGTAGCAAATTAGTAAAAGGTGGCAGCGATTAGTATTTAAAGAGTAGAGCAACGATCTTTATTCAAAAGTGCAATGATTAAAGAATAATAAAGGATAGTGCTTGGAATAAGACATAACGACAATTAATTTCAAATAAAAGATTGTGGATTAGTAAATAAAAAAACAACAATTAATGTATGAATAGTTATGACACTTTCAAGGGATAGCAATCATGAAAGGGTGTGTCTTTTGTTAAATAAATGAATATAGCTCTTCCCACCATGGAAGATATAAAAGGGGAAACAAATGAGTGGGGAGAGGTATCAAGGAATGAAATTGATCAAGTCTGATATCAAATGGGTCGGATCTGAACTAGCAAGTAAAGAAATCAGTAAATTGCTTAAGAAAGTGATTGGTATGCATTTAATGCATAATATTTGATAGGCATATAAATATATGTAGAGCTAATTTCATAATGACTAATATGCAATAAGAGGAGATATGTTCTGTCTAAATTGGTGAATAAAGGAAATGGTGAATTTATTTATATTATTATAATCTGCATCCTTCTCTTTAAGCAATCATGTGTAGGGTTGGCAAGGAAACATGTTAGGGAAGGGTGGTATAGGCTCCACCCTTTAAGTTGAATGGAATTGTCTTGGATGGATTTCCAAGCCACTTGGAGCCAAGGGGTATGAGGATGCCCTTGGGTTTAACTGAGATTAATAGTGTATAAGTTCTCACAATGTAAGTATGCTGGCCTAAGTTGGATGGAATTGTCTTTGTTGGATGTTCCTACCACTTGGGGCCAAGGGGGGTATGAGCATGCTCTTGGGCTTAATTGTGATGAATAACTTTTCTAGCTCCCTATCATGCATTTCTCTCCAATCTCTACCATGATTGGTTATTGGAAAAGTCTATAGATTGGATTCAAGTTTAAGTTGTTATTTGTTGTTTCATAAATGTTAATAGTTCATTTATTCTTAAGTTCAATATTTATTATATAATTTACTATGGAATATTATTTGTAAAACAATTTTATGTTGTGTGTCACTTAAGGAAAATTTAGGCATACTCCAAGTAGGGGACATTACAGGTTGGATAAATCAATATAATTATACTAATAGAATTTAAAATCATTAAACTGGTTAGTAAAGGTGATTATTGTCTCAAATGACTTATAACAGTCCCTCTAGATGGCTAGAGAATTGCCTTCTTGTTCAAATCACCTCACTTATGAAGCAAGGCAACACCTCTCCTCCTAACAACATGGAAATTTATAGTAGGGATTTGATGGATTATGATAGTGTCATAACAAAATAACCTTGAATCCTTTTCAAAAGAATTATTTCAAAAACATAAGATACTGCATGGCAAAAATGAGATAACAACCCACGAACATGGGACGACCTTGATAATCCATGCATGCAAACCCTCTTATACATTGAACCTATATGTACTTTAAACTTATATGCAATCCTCTACAATTCTTTGTAATAACCTCAAGATGACTACACAACTACCAAAATCATGAGTCCTAAAAAACATTTAACAACCCTTGATGGATTTAGTGAGTGACCATAGATGACTAAATACAGGAAATATTGTAACATCCTTTTTAAACCACTAAGTAATATCTAATTTTCATTTCATGATAATCTTATGCTTAATAAACTTCCATATGACATGATAGCAATCCCACATAACTTTCACAACAACAAACATAAACTCCTCTTCCATAAAATCTTTGAATTTCTTCTCCAAAGCTAAGATCTGCCTTCCACAAGAGTTGAAATGACGAAAAAATAAAATTATAAGCACCAAAAATTAGACATTTTGCCCCATGATCAGCTGGAATGAGTGAAAAAGATTAGACTTTAAAATGCATGAACATGTGAATTAAACCTTAAATCCATACATCACACATGTGGAGGCTTAGCAAAAGATGGATAAGCACCAAATTTGTCTCTATATAGGTGTTTAAGAGGGGAAAAAGTCAAAAGGATAGTTGTTTGGAGATAAGAAGACACTTAATAATAATTAAATAATGTTTTTTTATTAGCCTAGGATGTCTAATGGCACGTGTGGTCTCATTTAGGGGACCTTTTCACATTAATTTAGCCTTTTTTAGTTAGTTTTTAATCCGAAAATTATCCTTTATCAATAAAAGAGGGTTTGGAGAGCCTAATGAGGGTTTTGCCTTTGTTAATCAGACCATCAATTTTAATTTCAAAGATAATGTTAAAATAGATATTTAAATACTTTCCTTCTTATATAGCTTCAAATTCCGGCATTTAAAAGCGTTCTAATTATTTTCAAAAGAGGTTAAAAGGGGTTTTCAAGGCTATAGAAATAGTTTTGGGATTGGTTTGAGTTTTGAGAGGGGAATGAGGTTCTTAAAGGCTTAGGGAAGGGTTTTAGGATCTTTTAAGATAATTACAAGGTTTGTGAAGACTCATCAAGTAAATTTAAAGTAGTGATTTCTCCTTGAACCTTACAAACATCGTGACCCTACATATGAAGATGAAACAATTAAGTAAATTTGAAGAGTCATCAAAATCAATCTCATCCTCACAACAAATGTCCTCTCTTCAAGAGTTCACAAGATTTTCAGACTCACTCATGTGAACATAAATACTTGACAAGATAAGGTATAGTTCCAAAAAAATCTTCACCCCACAAGCACACCAAACCATCTAGTGGAAAAACACCATCAAATTGATCCAAGTAAGACTTATCATAGCAAAAGAGTGCATTCAATCATGTGAATCAATTAGGACTTTTGGGAACCATATCAAACCCATCAATCAAGACTCGTGTTATATTAGATAAATTGGAAAAATAAAAGGGAGTGCAAACATACTCAAAAGCCCAAGAAAAAAGTGGAGGCCCATTTCTCTTGTGCAATTATGAGGCATGTGTGTAGGGCACAACACCTACCCATATTGTCCCTCCTATCTCTCATCTTTTATGAGGGATTTTTCTTATTAAATTGTCCCTTTCAAAGTATTCAGTCTCACTACCAAACCTCCCAACATTTTTCCTCATTCTTTCAATAGCATATTCAAGGCTATAATTCCTTATCTAATCCAATTTCATTCAATAACCTCCAATCATTCTAACTAGGAGACCATAATATTCCCTTCCCACTATAGAAAAATCCCTAACCTTGATTTGGGGAGGTAGGAAACCAAATTTCTTATATTATTTTAAATGAAATTTATCTATCTCATACATCTGTCATAGGATTTCTAGAATTGCTACTTGGTCAAAAACAAAAAAAAGTAGTTGGTGAGGAACCATGAGAGAACCATAAAAACCAATACTAATGCAGTTATCATGATAGATCTCACCCCAATTATGATCAACGTTGGCATTAGGGGTAAAATTAAGTGGCCTAAGGAACTTCATTACTTGATCAAATATTCTTCTTATATGAAACCCAAATGTATTCAAGATAGGTGTAGTAAAAATATCCTCAAAGATATTGTAGTTGGAAAGAAAAAAGTGCATATCCAAATGCATATTCCTCATTTTGACAGGCATAACATGTCTAGCAGGGACCAAGTCTAAAACCAATTGCACACCTAAATACTTACTCCATCCATGAGAGAAGATATGTACTTAAAATGTGGTGAAGGATGGAATGCCATTTGAAGGTGCGAGGAGGGTTGATTCTTTTAAAATTTATAATAGATTTGTGCAATCCCTATGCCACCCATGACACATAATTAAATAGCATATTTAATTGAAATTTTTAAATGCCTATAGCAAGTATCATTAGGGCTATGTGCATTTGTTGCTTATATTTTGTTTCCAAAACCTAACAAAGTGCTTGATAATTCAATATGAAATATCCCTCAAAAAATTAATGTCAAAGGGCTTTAATTGATTTCTTGGGATAATCTCTAGCATCATTAAGTGCTTGTTAGCCTTGATTCTATGGCTCAAGGGCCACTTGACCCTGTAACTATTTTTGCCTTGGTGATATTCAATGGTAAGCTCAAATAGGTCAATTTTTTGGGTGCATTTGGTTTTAGTTCAAACATAGCCTTGATCAATTCCCTACTAATTTTAAACAATATTTCCCCTTTAGAGTTTTAACCTCCTAGTCATATTGTTTGCATATGAAACCCAATAATCCTTCACAAAAGAAGCGATTGGGGGCAATTAATTTGGCAAGGTCAAAACTCCAAGGGTTATTTATTAAGCTCGGCTAGAATGGCCTGTTAAAGGAATAATCAAATAGGTCCCATCTAGTTGTAGAAATTTTAATGTCCATATATTTAGCAACATCCTTGAAATGAAAAATTAGGACACTATTCTCTTTGATGGTTTTTGAATTTCTTTGACATTCTAGCAAACTGGTCCATTAGGTCTTAAGATTGTAGCATTTTCAAAGATTGAGACATTATGGGTTTGAACTAAGTTTTCCTTGGTTTTCTCAAAATTTCAAAAAACCTCAAGAAACTAAACTTCTAGTGTTCATAAGAAGCATTGAGACTTTGTTATCTTTCTCCTAAACTAAACTTTCAAATAAATAAAACAAATTTTGAAAAAATTAAAAGTAAAAATTAAAGTGAACTTATCTAATGACATACATGAATCCCTTAATTCTATGTCAAATTCTAGAACTTAAAAAGTTGTGCTAAAGAAACCACACCTCTGAAATTAGATATTGCTAATTTTGAACTTGAAATATTACCAACTAAACGGAAAGTTAGGAAATTTTCCTTTGAGGTAAATCTATTCACAATGGAGTAAGGCAATCTATTTGTTCCTTGTGTCTGATGGCAGTAAGATATTACATGAATGACTCCTTTTTATAAATGTTTAACTTGTTTAAAATTCTTTTTGAAGTTGGCTACGACGGCAATTTTAAGCAAAACAGGGGAGAGGGTCAATCGTGGTGGGCTACTTGTCAACACAGTGATTGACTCGAATATCATAGTACATTCAATTTTTAAAAATGTGGACTAAACTCTTTATCTATTCAAGCAACTGGTACTGAGGTGTGTGACTCATCATTCAACTTGGTCACATCAGCACATCTATGAGAAGTGTCCAAATTTTTTTTTTAAACAATTCTACTAAAACTTAATCATGGTACCCCTAGTAGGTGAACAAAAAAATATCATTTGTTGCTTGTAAAATATCACATTTTTATTTAAATTATAACTTATATGCAATCTAAATGAGCCAATAACCTAATGGTAACCATAATTTTGTTATTTTTAGCTTTTATATTTAAATACAAAATGACCAATAGTTGAACACATAAAAACTATTTGTTGTTATAAAAACAACACATAATTATTATTTAAGATACAAATTTGTATCAAACAAAAATGGGCCTCAATATTGAATAATGTTCTTTTGAAAATATTTTACATTTAATAAAAAAAATACATGGTGCATTTATTGTAGCTCACTTTTATATTTATGATAGGCCAAACTATTAATATGAAATACTCCAATGCTTGTACATTGCTATCCCAATAGTTGTACACATAAGAATATTATTTTGTCACTATGATAACAATACTTGTTTAAATGAGTGTCCTATTTTACTAAATGAACATTTAATTTTATAAGTGACACACTTACAGTGGATAGTTATGATATTTTATTTGAGACAGAGAAATATTTATTTCACTTATTCATGAATGTATTTGTGTTTTTTTTACTTGAAGATTATAAATTCTGAAGTGAACAGATCCCATAATGTCACATATTTGGTAATATTTTGATTAATAATTGAAATGAAAATGTTTAAGATATAATATTAATTCATTCTAGTACTAATTTGAATAATCATAATTCACTACACAGCGATGGACCCTGCACAACTAGTAACCTAAATTAACATTAATTAGAGCAGACCAATGTGTTATCTTGCATATATTTTAGAGAGAACCATGCATCAATCATAAATCTCATGACAATTTGTTACTGAAAATGGTGACATTTGGGGCAAAAAGAGAGTTTGGCCACTTTTTAGACCAATTGTGCCATGGAAGTGGCCCACACTCACGTTGGAGAAACACATGTTGAAGAAGAAATTTTTATATAATTTTGAAGCCCATTGCACATTGGTGTTGGAGCAATGGAAAGAAAGCTGACTTTCGTCACAAAGAGAACTCCATCTAAAATGGTATAGGCAACACACACAAAGCGGACAAAGGACTACCCCGGTAGGCCCCTTAATGTTATCTCAAAGCATGAACGCTCTTTATGGCGAACCACAACCGACACGTGGACCATATGGGTCTGACAATACCTACTACTAGAGTGCATGGAAAAGCACATAATGCTACGATAGCAAAGGAATTCAAACAAATTTGGACAATTTAGCAAATTTAGGACGAAGAAAACTATATCCACAAGCAAAGTATACATATGCACTGCCGGACGTGAAGAGAGGCAGTATGGGGCCGGTCAACAAATGGCACTAAAGACATAAAGATGCAACATAGGTAAAGGACAATGATCGAAGGAACAAGTCACCAAAGTAAAGAATGCAAAGTGCATCTTAGTTATAAAGGAAAACAATTAGGGAAGAAAACCTAGGGAGAAGACCACATCCATGACTACTAGTCCTTCAACACAGAAAAATATTGCAAGAGCTCCAAGGGTGCAGATTTTTAGATGCCCAACAAGCTGCACACATTATATGTGGTGGAATTGAGATAAAAACTGTGTATGTGAGAGATGTTGATATACTACAAGATATAGACAAAACCCAGTGTAAAATAAGGAAAAGTAGGTTGTATTCTTTGAGATTATCTGATTTTGCGAAAAATAATGAGACCAAACTTGTACCAATTTGATAATGCTACTTTTGATTGTTCAAACAACTTCTAAGTCCCATTAAATCATGGGCAAAGTTTATATTGATTCAAAGAAGATTATGAAATATATTGTATCTTTCTATGAAACTTGTTAAACAATTAAAATGGAGAATGTAATAAGTCTAATTCTAATGTAATTCTTACATATTCTTAAACACAAATGAAAATCCATTAACATTGATTTAAATAAGTTACTATATGTGGGAGGAAATAATTGTATATAATGATCAATGAATTTATTAGATATATACATTTTATTTGTATGGATGGTGTACATATTTGCAAAGCTTCACAATTTGTTAATAAATGTTTAAAAAGGTGTAGACATTTAAAATCTTTTCTCATACTTTAGCCTAGCATCTTCAAATCTCTTATGAGCATCATTAATCCCCATCACTTCTTCGCTCTTAAATTAAATTAATTGATTAGGTTATCTTCCCTCTACTAGCTAATTAAATAAATTATGTTTATTTAATTAATTAGACTAACTCCCCTTCATCAATTAATTCAATAAATTTAATTAATTACAATAACATTCTTCCATCACTAATCAAATAAATATATTCATATTTGATTAATTAGGCTAATCAAAATTCCTCCATCCATCCCATTCATAAAATTTAAAAATAAATAAAAACCATTTTCACCTCACCACAATAGACCAAAAAATAGCATTTGCATTCTCCCACCCATTTGCACTCATCCCAAGCTTCCACTTTCTTGCATCTCATATCCCCATACAAGTTAAGGTAATCCTAGCCCTCCATCAACTTTATTTAATCATACCCCTCTACTTGCATCAATCCTAGTTTTCCTTGCGTACTAATTCATCCTAGTTATCCAATCTAAGACATGATCTCAACCATCCATATATTTAGTTAAATATTTATAAAAATGCTCTTTTAGCTAGTAGCTTCCATATATGGTGAAGTGTGTTTCATTAGTCATAGTGTGATTTCCAAATTGGGAATCTCTACATGAGAAATTGACATCTCATACATATCAACCTTTCATCTGCATCCAAGACTTCATCCAAGAATCAAGGAGGTATAATTCTTGAGATTTATTTGAGCATTTGTTGAACATTATTTTCCTCCGTTTCTCTACCAATTTTTTTTTGTTTGATCTAGAGTAGGAGCTTATTTGCATGCATTTTAACGGCTTTAGGATTCCACCCTCGGGCCACAAAAGGTGCCTTGTAAACTTAAGCTTGAAAAACGTAACATGCTTTGTGACCAAAATGATCAGATAATTGCTATATGTTACCTTCCGGCATTTAAGGCCATGTATAGTTGTGATCCTCTCTCAATGATGAATCATTCCATTGAGCACTCAAAAGCTACTTATTTGTGATTTCCTTGAAGACAAAAAATAGGTAATGAAAAATTAAAGTAAAACCTCAAAATGACTAAAAATAGATGAAATCTCAACAAAATTAGCACTAAAGTGAGAAAGAAATCAAGGAGGTGATTGAATTGTCTTGAAGTCATGATCTTGTAAGAAAAAGTATCTTAAAAAAAAAGGAAGTAAAGAAACTTGATCCTAAATACTATAGACCTTACAAGCTTATGGGTCAAGGAAGGTTGCTTGCACTTATGAGCTACCAATAGGAGCCCAAGTGCACAATACCTTCCATGTCTCATGCTTGAAAAATGCAGTTGAATAAAAATACCAATTACTCAAAGACTATGTCACCAATAGATGATGAACATTATCTTTTATTATTTGAGCACATTTCGAAACTAAGGGAATAATAAGGGGAAAAAATTCTAATACCTAATTGAATCGAAGGATGTATCTTAGGAGTATACCATGTTGAATTTTCTTAAGATAATTGGTATTTAATACTCCAATTGTTAGGAGAAAATAATTCAAGTAATTTGGGAAATCACAATACCTAAAAATTCACTCATGTGTTAAGCATTTCTACCTATATTGTTGTGTAGACATAATTATTTATTTACATATTAATTGAGTTGTGAGAGTATTGGATTTACAATAAAAAATTAGTTAAGCATGAATTTAAACATGCAAAAATAAATAAGCTTTAGAAGAAAAAAAAATTATGTGGAAATTTGTAAAGAAGTAAATTGTTGGTGTTAATAAGATCAACACATAAATAGTTATGAAATAATGTATCTATTATTTAGAAATAAGACACTTATGTAGAATAAAACAATTATGCAAAAATATGATAGTCTTGTCTTGCTAATGTCAAATGTTACTCTTTAGGTACTAATTCAATTACTAACATAAATTATGTAAAATTACTAATCCATTATGTGGTCAAATACTCATCAATTATGGGATCAACATTAAAAAAGTAAAAATCAATTAGAATAACACAACCCTAAAATAGATCTAGGGAAACTTAGATAGCTATACTAAGACCTAAAGCCTACATGAGTTATAAAGGCTTCAAGTCTCAAGGGAATTATTCTTAGCTATAAAAATTATAAGCAAGATCTTTTAGTACTTCTTGACCAAGTGCAACACCCATACTACTATTGGATAGGTTCCAAAATGGAAACCATATCTTCTTGTGAAGGCTTTTTAGTTTAAAAGTATTTTTGTAAAATACCATATAGTTTTGGTATTATTTTTGTTCTAGCTTTAGTGTGATTTATTTACTCTCTAGACTCTAAAGATTATGGTTCTATGTTATAAAATTCAAATTTTGGCTAAAAATTAAAAGTTTGTCCAAAAGAAAATAATTATATATTTTCATATTCAAGTTTTATAAATTGTTTATTGTACCTCTAATTTGTTTGTATCTGGTTCATAACAATGAGAGGTTACAATATTACTAAACCATGGAGAAGAATGTGAATCCAATAAAATAATCGTGTATTTAAACTACTTTTAGAAAGGACGCACAAAAAGAAAAGGAAAATGTATATACATCTTCTTTAAACCAATAATAGGGGCTAAACATGATCAATAGACCTTCCAATACATGTGGAAGAGTCCCCAATTTAAGATCTTTAAATTCAATATATTATATTGTGTATTGCTTATTGTTTTGGTCAATGATAGGCTTTGTTGAATCTCCTATTGTTTTAAAAACTCCCTAAAAAAATGAAACAAAGATAAGTATGAAGGATTTAGTCAAACATAAACTTCTGAATATAAAGCCTAATAATTTTGTATTAATATAAATCTTTTTAAGTCCTCATAAGTGATGTATAGCTTACATGTTTAATGATTCACTAAGCATAATAATAATAAAACAATTAGGATTTTATGAATGCATAAAATGTAGGACCCTAAGCCAATAGTGGCATGGTGATGGTTAAGCTATTGTGTTGTTATTCTTTCCATCAAAGGTTCAAACCCCATTGGGGGTGTAATTGTTGAGAATTTATATTGGGGATGGGGCCGGATTTGGCAACCCTCACCTTTTTCATAGCTCACAGGTCAAAAGCATTTGCCCCTCTTTAAA
>VDFB02211286.1:0-11576 GCA_007258455.2 Sequoia sempervirens
TGAATGATTAGAATAGTATTGACAAATACTGATTAAGTCTTTTGCAAGTTAATTTTTTTTTTATTCTTTAAAAAATAATGTTTTATGTTATTATTATTTTAAATCATATAAAGAAAAAACAATTATTCCTAATTGGTTGTCAAACAATTCATTAATAACTAATTAATTCTGAATGATTAGAATAGTATTCTCAAGTACTAATAAAATCTTTGATATTGGTAAATGTTTTAAGTTATTAGTTAAGAAGATTATATTTTTATTTTGTCATTTAATTAGTCCATAGATTACATATAATGTGAGATTTGAATCTGAAACAAGTCTCACACTTGCAAATCACTATTGAGTCATCGGAAATATTTAATTTATTTAAAGAAAAAATATAGATTTGTCTAAGTGTATCTCATTCTATTATTTAGCACTTATTGTTAATTGTTTAATCCAGCCACATATTCTCTAACATATTAACATACATACAGTTTTCTATTTGTGTAATCCTTGAACCTCCTTCACGTGCAAGTGGCTCGTTTAGTTGTGTAAATAATGGGGTGATTTATTATAAAAGATATCTTGTTAGTGTGAAAAATTATTAAAATAGATCTATTTTTCCACAGTTTTATAATTGTAAAGGAAAATATGATTTATTTAAGCCTAATCTAGACTAAACTAATAAGATGCATTCAAATAAGCATTGATTAACTCAGATCCAATAAATGATTGGTTGTCACCAATGTATTCTAAAGCATATAATAGATATATTGAGGTAGATCTAGGAGTAAGTGTGATAGGCTAGGGTGAATTTGTATCAGAATATATATGTATAACCTGGATAAGCTAGGAGCTAGTTGTATAAGAATATGTGTGTATACATATGGGTAAAGGCTAGTGGAATGAACCCATTTTTTCATAAGATTGGCTCATTTTCTAGCATGACATGTATCAAGATACTTCCTCAAAATAGGCACAAAACTATATGTAAAACAAGAGCTGCAAAGCAACAAATTTCTTGCAAAAAAGTTTTAGAATAGTTTTGTTTGTATTTATTGTGTTGTGTTTTAGAAACAATTGGTTAGGATAAAGCAGTTGTCACCTAAATTTTAGAATTTGATTATTGATAGAATCAACTTTGTCTTCCATTAGAAAATGTCCCTTATAACAAAAGAATTTTGCTCACTTCAAAATTATGAGATGCTCTGGTTATGCACTTAGGCCATGAAGAAAGCGCAATTTACATGTTGCCAGCATTATGTGAATATTAATGAGTTCAAATATTTCGTTAACCATTCAACATATATGATCAAAAATCCTCTTTAAAAAAGAAAAGATCTTTAGAACTTTCATTGTACGTAGAGTCATGTATAACTAACCTGCTTAAATGGTATAGTTTTCTACACAAATGAAAATGAAAGCATATAGTCCTAAGTCCTCTTATAGGTGCCTAATGTCTCCAAAAAATGCCTTATGATAGAAAATGATCTTTTTATTCCATTCAGTAATAAATAACTCATTTATAAGCCTCATAAAATGTATAATGTGAAGTGTATTGCAAAATGCCTGGATCAAACATCAAAAATCTCAATTGAACCCATATTCCCATTTTGTTGATTATAGAGTAGTGGACAAAAGCATTGCAATAGTCATTGGACCAAGAGTAGAAGGTAGAGGATTAATTGTTGAAGCTATTCCTAAAGCCTCTTCATAGGAAACATGACAAACTAATTGATATTCTCTTTTAGCACTAGGATCCTGCAAAATTGGAAGCAATAGTTTTAATTTTCTATATATTAACCATCTTTTACTTACAAACTTTTTTTGAAAAAGGTAGTGGGTGATCCCACAATAGTGGTTTACAATTTTTGGCCAAACTAGACACTGAAATTATTATTTTAACTAAATCTTCACATTCAAGCACCTATAGCGGCTAAAGTTCCATGAGGAATTAGAAGATGATGCAAACTAGAGTCTCGTCACATTTTGTCTGTATATTTTTTTCAAAATTTTTGGAATCAGATTGCACTTCTTTTTCCATCTCCCACGAAAACTATTTTTTCAAAAAACAACATTTTTAAAAAGTGACGCACCTGCATAATGCATAACTTTTTTCATGAAGGATAAAATTCTAATTCTTTCAAATTTAGATTTGTAACTTTGATATCTAGTGCTTCCACTTGGTTAGATATTTTTTTATTGATTTTTTTCTTTAATCAAGTTTCAAAGTCAAACCAATTACAATTCGGACATAGCGACCGTATAATCGTAAGTTTTTTGGTATATATCGAAATTCATTTTTTTTTTGGATCAAGGACTTAATTATTTGAGATTGCACTCATATTTTTCAATTTTTTTTGATAATCTGCTATTTTTCCACATGTGCAGAATAGAGACCTTCATTTTCATTGGAAAACAAATGTTTAATAAAACTTAAAACACAAATACATAATATAACCAGAACATATTAAAATTATATTCGTTGGATAGCTCGTTCTGAGGACTACCTAATTCCAGTTGGTTTTGTGAAGAATCCTCCATTTTCATCCTCAACCTAAGCTTCAAAGCGTAAAAATTTAGGTTTTTTTTGGTGTTTTAGGGGGAGAATGAGGAATACGGGGGCCTCGAGTGAACCACCCTTAATATGCATTTCCTTTTGTTTTTCTGGGTGGGAAATGTAGGCCCAATAATTAATGGGTTCACTCGAACCCTAGTTCGAGCCAACGCCTTTTGGGTTCAATTGAACTTGTAGGTTCATTCGAACCCCTAAAACCAATTTTTTTGCCATGGGGTCATTCTTCTCAGTTTTCTTTTCTCCATAAAATTGTAAACCACTATTGTGGCTTCATGTAGTTAGAAGGTGGCATACCTCTACTACATTCAAGCCAAGATCAATTAGTAGTGCACCAGGTTTTAGCCAATCACCACGAACCAAATTTGGCACACCTACTGCAATAACAAGAATATCTGCTTCATGAGTAAAATTTGTAGGAAATTCTTTTTGTTTTGAGTAGCTATGGTCTACATATTTTTTTGTGGAAACATGGTTTAAAACTTTAAATTAATACTTAAATAAAGATTTTCTACTATGTTTCAAATTTCAAAGCTATTCAATAGAATATGGCCCATATTCTGAAATGTCAAATAGTTTTTTAAGAGAAAATGCAGTCCACCCTTAATCAATGTGTATTTATTTACAGACTAAATATCTATACTTATTAATTTACAGATGTGTATTTTTCCAGATCCTTTTTCAATTGAAAATAAAGATTATGATATTTCTTGTAAAGTATGTAAAAAGTGATCTATGAAAGTTTAGATCTACCCATTTTGTCTGACAAATTTGGTTTTAGGGAATTTAACTATTATTATTGTTGTCCTTACCTTCAAAATAAAGTGTAAGTTGAAAGTATGGCACAACTAATTCTGAAGCAAAAGTTTTTGGTATTTTAAATAACCATATAAAATTAAAAATTTTCCTTTGTAGCTCAAATTTTGATGCTACTATTTCGATTGCAAATATTTAACCCTTAAAGAACCTACTCTTCATGTGACAATTTTTACTCAATATTGTGGTGGACACATCAGATACTTCAACCATAATGATTCAAAAAATTGATGATTCAAATTATTTTATTCCTTTAAAGGTGACCACACAATGCTCTCGCATTTCTAGGATAGTACAGTTATAAGCCTACCGTCTAGAATCACAATTCCGTATTATAGACTCATGACTGTGTGAACTGATATTTGTCTAGGGAATTAATTTTTTAACTTAGACATTGATGTGTATACCCTTAGCTTCTAGATTTTCTTATCTCATTCAATTTTTTATCAACATCACTATGTCTGGATAAGTCATAACCAAATTCTAAGGTCATCTCTAGATGGGCATGCTCTATGCTAGATATGATGAACTAGGGCATGAGTGCACGAAATGTGTTTCATATCCATCAACGTTTTATTTGGATGATCAAACAAACTGCAGGATATCATAGACATAAAGAGAGATTAAATAAAAGCTAAATGAGATACACTCTTGACAATCTTTGTTTGGGATTTTCATTGCTATTTGGTTCTATGTTATATTCTTTTCAAAATTGGAAGTTTTTTGTTATGATCAATTGGAATAGAATCTGCAAGAAATGCATAAATATATTGTCTTGTGTAAGATGCCCACGAATAGAAATAATAATTTGTTGATAAATCATAAAAGATAATTGTTTGCAATCAAACACAAATCTCCATATTTTGCACATAAATCCAATAATTATCGCCAATGAATGAGAACAATAGTATCAATCTCAAGTGAGTGAGATACATCATGGATTGGTACATCAGGCATGGTAGATCCAACAACCTACAATTTGATTTTTCAAAAAGAGAAAATGGTTCGACGAATATATCTATCTTTAGTAGGTTTGGATGTGGCCTTCCTTACTGGTTTGAGAGTCAGTATATGTGTTTGAGAGTCAGTTCAAGGCTCGTTGCATCTCTATGAATGAATGACTATAGATAGGGCTTGAAAGCTAGAAATCAGTTCTAATAAAAGGTATTTTTTTATACTGGCATTGCCAGGTGTAGTTGGTGATACCTATCACATTCACAGTTGGTGCTAGCTATAGTACAAACTACTATTGGTCTTTGGCATAAATCACTTTGGTAAGGATGGTGCATTCTATCCCGCCCAAAGCTAGCTAACTAGGACTAGTACCAAGCTCGAGAAGTCCTAAACCAATACCAATCTCTAGGAAGCCTCTCATTCCAACCAATCACTACCTGACACTTCAGTCTCCCCATTCTAGTCCCATCATTTCATTCTAGTTAGACAGGGAATGAATATTGACTAGGGAGTAGGACTTCAGGGTAGGAGTGAGAATGAATAGGTGAGACAGGCCCCTACTTTTTGCGAGGATAGTTTCCTACACCTCCAAACTTGCTTCCAACCAATCCAATAAGATACTAGACTACTTGTATCTAGTGTCTCTCGTCTCATCTGGGTTGCTTGTGTATAGGTGCTAGGAAAACAAGAGTGCCTTTGCCTGCCATCACCTTCTCTATCTTTTCTAAGGCCCCAAGTGAGGTGTGAACCTTTGAGAATCTGTACCAACCCTCCCTTTTCCTTCCTAATTGGATTTGGGGAGGGGGTACGAGCTTGGATTCAGGTAGGATTGGATTCTCTTCTTTCTACTATTTAGCTTAGCCTAAAGGATTTCTCACAAAACCAAAACATACGCTATACCAACCCTTCCATCGCTTGTGTAACAGGTCACACAGGTATGATGTTAGAACATGTATCTAAAAGGGTGTGCTTAAATACACTATAGGTTTTTCCTAAGGACCATGAGATGGAGGCTAATGTGACAAATAAGGTACATTCCAATCTTGGCCATATAATAGCTCTCTAGATGAGATCAAATGTCACAATTACTTAAAATTGGTTAGGAAAGCACATTATTTTATCCTAGCTCAGAGAAAGGACATACATCCACAAACCTGAGTCCATAGAGCTTTTTCCTCAGCATTCCATTTCTAGGTTCTTTTATAAGGCCCTATAGTGAAATAATAAATGATTTGGGGTCCTACAAAAAAAATCTATGAAGCCATACGTAACTAGATCAAAATAATTTTACTAGATCTCTACCATCCTTATTTGAGCTGAAGAAGAAAGGTGAAAAAAAATTTCATGCTAGTAGAAGATTGTCTACTACTAAGATGAGTAGTGATCTCATCTTAAGAGGGAAAGAAGATGGTAGCATAAAACCTAATGGTACATCACACTCAATTGAACATACATTTTAGTAGGAGATATTTTTTTTTGTTGACACATGTTTTCTTTGGGAAAATTTTGTGTCACATTATTTGGGTTGATAGTGATTTCACATACCAATAATTGATAATCTTATATATGATTTTTTTGTAATACGTCTTACCTATTAATATTTAGTGTCACTCACTGCAACTTTATTTAGTCAAATTGCTTGTTTGTGGGCTACCAACCATGGTATTAGGCCACAATACCCTTCTATTTATTTGTTGCTTGCAAAAAATCAAAGGACACAAAATTAGGATTCATCTTATTTTCTTCCAAACAATTTTGTTATCCACTATTCATCCAACAATGTTAAACAAAGAAATTCATCTAGAGTTGATTTCCCACATGAGCTCTTAACTTGTAAGAATTATGAAGGGATGAGCATTCCTTTGATTTTAATCTCTCTGGTGGGATGTAGGATTTTGAATTGGAATTCTTATAGGAAACTCTACAAGAGTTATTGTCCTTTATTATGAGTGGCTTTTATTTGTGCTTACTACTTATTGAGGAAACATTTATTACTTATGCTATTAGTGAACTATACTAATTTTTGAGAGAAACTAGTACATGCTTAATACCTAATAGATACTTAATAGTCTTCAACAATTCTAGATTGATAGCCCAACTTAGTTTTTGTAACCTAAGTTTATTAAGATAATAGACACAAAAATTTTCAATTACATAAACATCAACCTTATAGAGTGCTCAGAATTAATATTCTAGTATGATCTGCATTTTTTCCTAAATCAACTTCATTCTTTTGCATATGCACATCTTTAGTCTACAAGAAATGAAGATTCTTTTTAATCTCTAAAGGTATGGGCGTAGAGGTATAAGCTCTCAAACATTGAAAACATTGAAAACATGATACCATAAATAGAACACTCAACTTTTTTTGGGCTTAATCTCTTCACCTCACAAGAATCATTGCACTTTTTGCAGGTTTGACATAGTATATTTAGATGAATTTTTTTTTCTTGCAAAGGATATTCAAGGAGACTATCTAGTTGTCGATCAGGCTTCATATAGATGGGAAGATAAGTGACCTGTAAAAATATAAACTAATGGATACTTGAATGATTTCCCAATAAGCACACATTCATCTTCTTTTCTACTTGATTTTCAGCATGTAGTTTATTTGTTTGCCTTAATTTCATAGAAGCAGGTTTGTATTAATTGCTTAGTTTTAGAATTGTTAGTACTAATTCAATAGTTCAAATAAATTTCCAATGGAAGATGCATGTATTCTTTTATTAGTAGCAAGACGTATAGTCTCCAATGTATGTTTATTTCCAAGTGTGATTTATCTTTTCTCCTTATAGTTTTGGTGTTGAAAATTCATATCACGGTGATAAAAATCAAAAGAAAATCAAGGATCCATTCTATCCCCTATGAACCAATTTGGTAAAGATTTTACACAAATGGAGTGTTGCATGGAAATCTTGATCAAGTTGGTATTAAGGGTATATAGGTAAATGGTGTTGACTACTCACAACATGCCTATTTGATATGTACATGTTGGACCATATTCAAGAAGCCTCAAGTAGTAAATTTGGTCTTCTTGAAGCCCATGGAAGGGTAAAGTTATCATGGTAATACAATTCTAGGTTAGTGTAGATGACACTTATGAATTACAAGTATACTCTCGTAATTTTATCATTGAAAATGAACTAAAAGACTGAAAAGGTTCACCATACCTACTTACTAAACATCGAAACTCAAGGAATATTCACAATTCCAATTAAAGATTTTGAAACAAAATTCATTTCCTCAAAAGAATAATGGAACAATATGTATATATATATACATATAATAAAATTTCTACCAAGCAATTACAATGTAGAATGTAATGTTTACATCAAGTAAAGTTACAACATCTTTTTCAATGTTACATATGTAAGTACATATCAATGGTTACATCAAGTTCACAAATTAATTTACAATTGGCTATACGAGCCATACAAAGTATTACAAGAAATGTATATATAAATATCCATGTGATGATAGATCCTTGGTGCTCGACCACCATGACACTGCTTTGTCTCCCACAAAGCCGAGACAAAGAGTGGGTCTAGGCACCTTTTCCACCCAACCACGAAGTATAAATACTTCCTCGGACTTCTTCCTTAGCTCGAAAAAAACTCTGACCCTGTGCGAGGAGCCTAACAACCTGGAATGAAGAAGCAGGAGGGAACTCTCGATGCAAGCGTGATGCCTATATGTAGTCTAATCTAGAATGACATATCTCTTGCATGTAGATGTGGCAGAGACTATTATTTATATATTTCTAAGCTTTTAAAATTCCATCTATTTCACTGGTGCATATGCTTGGCCAAGCAACAAAATAACAAAAAGTGATAGTTTCGAAAAGGGAAACTATCGTCTCTGATATCCACACTCGACATCTTGTCCCGGAAGTGGTTCACAAGAATAATACATGTAGTATGAATTGTTTCAAGTTTGTAATATCTCAAGTGTTTTTCATTCATTCAACTTTTTCAAGTATAGTTTCATCAAGTTTCTAAATATTTGCAAGTTTTGATATTATTAGCTATGAAATAATAAATAATTGATTAACCAAACAATCAACAATACACCTATTTAAATTGTCACAATTTAAATAATAAGATAGTGTTTCAATAGGTTTTCTATTGTCGGATAGAATTTCAATAAAAACCCCTAAATCACCAAGCATGTCAAACATATTCATAATAGATTTAAATTACTCCTTATAATTTACACTTACATCTAAAAAGCAGATTTTTATATCAAAACAATTTATAAATCAGAATATATATATATATTCAACAAAATTACAATTATCATTTGATCAACAAAAAAATGTATAAACTCAGTTTTGATATATATATTTTAACAAAATATTCAGTATATATATATATATATATATATATATATATATATATATATATATATATATATATATATACTAATTAAAAAAAATCCAGATTTCTTCATGCTAATATTTTCAGTTGCATACACGTATATTTTTATGTTCAAATTAAAAACTTTCTAAGTTAGGTGTAAATATTATATTCATTTTTGGAAGTAATTTTACTTCTATGTAGAATCAGAAAAATGTCATTTAAAATCAGAAATAATTGTAAACTTTGAAATATATCATTTTCAAACATCGGTAATTTACAAACATAAAAATATTGCATTTTGATACAGCAGTATCTTCTCAGTTATACAGAAGTATTCACACATGTATATATAAATACATCTATGTATATAATACATAAATATATATATAGAGTATCACATTTACATACAGAGGTAATCAGTAATATTTCATATTAAATTTACTGGCCAAATTGGAGATTTCCTACAGCCATATATATTCAGATTAAAATCTCAAAAAGAAAGGTCATCATATATTTCCAGCAATTTCATAAAATGCAAGTTACAAATGTAGCAGGGAGATCGAACTTTTATCATGCAAGAGGGAGGTATGAAGATTTCAAGCAAGTTCTACAAAATATACACAACATGCAATATGAATTCGGCCATGGTGCGGGTGCCAAGTGAAGCGCTGCCTATATATTCAAACACCCCATTTACAGACTGAATAATTATAGTTTCAGAAAGTTCCTATGTTTTTACAGCCAGACAAGAAAAGAAGTGGAAAAAAAAAAAAGACTAAATTCACAGACTGGAATAATTATAAGCCAATTGAATTGCCTGCAGTTTCCAAGGCAGTCATGTTCAACCTATAATAGGCATCGAATGTCCAAAGGGGAGGGATAGAAGGGAAGCACCAACCTCCACTTGAACGCATGACTATTGTGGGAGGGCAACGCCCTCTCCACAACGTCCCCCACTAATACCTTTGGGCAGTTTTAGATGTATATGTATTTTTAAAATAATTCAAACAATCTTGTGTGCATTCAAAATAGCGATTTTCCATCAAAATACTATCTTTCAGAATATTGTGCAACACCCACATATGTATATTTGTATATATATACACTCAGTAATATATATATTCGCACATAGGAAAACAATATTTATTTGTATAGAAGTAACATAATCCATTTGAGTTTCCTATTTTTTTATTCTAAAAAGAATAATAAATTTTCACAAAGTAATGTACACTTAAATCAAATTGATTCTAAGAAAAATTAGAGATAATTCATTCAACTAAAGTTATTATTGAATTTATATCTTTCATACAGACAACTAGAGAAAACACTTCACAAACTGGAG
This sequence comes from Sequoia sempervirens, assembly GCA_007258455.2. Lineage (NCBI taxonomy): Eukaryota > Viridiplantae > Streptophyta > Pinopsida > Cupressales > Cupressaceae > Sequoia > Sequoia sempervirens. The sequence goes on from VDFB02211286.1 coordinate 10,028, forward strand.
TAAAAGAAATACATTAAAATAATTATTTAAAAACCTGGAGTCCAATGCTATTCATATTGATTCTGCTCTTGTCCTACCATTCTTCCTTGTTCCACTTCTTCTTCTCTTCCAGTTTCTATCTAATTTACTATTCTCATTTTTGTATTGTTTTTGCAGAGAAAGAGAATGAGAAAACAAAAGATAGGAGAATAATGAGTTTTAGAATGAATTTCCTCTATGAGAAAATAAGATATTTATATATTTTTATTTCTTTCTTCTAGTTTGCTTTTCCTTTGTTTTACTATTTTTTATTTTCTAATTTTTCCCTCTTTTCTCATATTTTCTATCTTTTCTTGAGTTCTATCTCATCTCTTATATTTAAAAATCATCTCTTATCTCCTTTTATTCTAAATTTTTAATAAATCTATTTTGAAAACAAAAAGAAAATTTTCTTTCCTACGCATCAAATTATCTTCATTTAAATAAAATAAATATCATTTTTATCCTCAGATAAAGCACATTATATCAATAAAATAAACAATATCTTAATTTTTTAGATAAAGCATCAATTAAGAAATAAAATAAAATAAGCTTATCCTTTTAATTATATGCATTTTAATTTCCACTATCTAATTCAAATAAATAATGCAAGTAAAACACATATAATAATTAATTAAATAATTTTCTAAATGCAATTTTAATATGTTACTACGTGGTGTGTGTGTGCAAGAGATTCCATTCCCACTTAACCCTACCAGATGGCTAACCTCCTCTACCTCAACTACACTCTTGGTCTTCGACAAGCTTGCATCTCATATAAACTAAGGCACCCATTAGTACGTTAGTGTCCAAAAATATAAATCAAAGAAATTCAATTCTTCATTCTAATATATATATATCACTTTCTATACTATATCATTTGAATTAAATAATAATTATCACATTTCATTTTCTAGAATAAAATGACATTTGTTTATTGTATCATCCAAAAATCACACAAGTTATTCTACCACACATTAAGTTTCCAGTTCTATTTAAAGTAAAATCAAAGAGTGACAAATTTTGAGATGTGATAAAGACCCCGTTACTATGTTAGGTAAGAATTTTGTCACTATTGCATTTCTCAACCCCTGTTCAAATTTATTATGGTCCATTTTAAGGCTACTTCTTTCTTGTTAATAGTATCTAAGCATACTTAACAAAAAAGAGTTTTTAAATCTTTTAATTGAATAGGCAAGGTGAAATACTTGAACTACCATGTGTTCTTGCAATGTGACAAATTATGCAAGTGCCAATGATTTATTCCAATGGATTGATAACTCCATAAATCAAACAGTCCAGAGCATTTGTTTTCTAATGAAACAAAAGCCAATGAAATTAAACATGGTACTTATTATTAATAATGTGATGATGGAGTAGCTGAGTACCTAAACACAGTCAAATTGTTTCTTCTGTATAGCAACAATATCAAGACCAGTTAATTGAAATCAATGGAAAATCAAATACCCTACCATAAAAGAAGAGTTTAATGTGAAGCTGTAAGATATAAATCGAAGGAAAACCAAACAAA
>VDFB02211287.1:0-11603 GCA_007258455.2 Sequoia sempervirens
ATATTATTTACACAACGGCTGCAAAAACACAATTAGCAGTTCTAGTTTTGTCTGAGGAATTCTTCAGTAAGTCTATCTGGCCAATGCACGAGCTCCATGCTTTCTTGCGAGCGATAAACTCAGGAGAGAATCCTCATCTCAAAGTTTTTCCCATATTCTTCCAGATTTCTGCTGATGGTTTGAAAGATCCAGAGAATCAACATCGCTGGGTGAAAATCTGGAAAGAGTGGGCTAAAACGGATGGGCGAGTAGATATCGACTTTTGGATAAATGCTCTCAGGGTTTTGAAGTCCTATAACGGAGTTGTTTTCCAGCAGGGCATGGGAGAAGTAGAGTACAGAAGAATTATTGTTGAAAGTATTTGTAAAATCGTTCCTCCTTATTTCACAGCAGATCTATCCTGCGTGCAGGGTGCTAAAAGAATCTGTCAGGTAGTATCAATGTTGATTATGGTCAATACAATGTATAAAATCCTCTAAAATATACTTTTAGTAGCAATTATTGTGTAAGATGGAATTAAATCAGTTGCATTACTATTCTTGTAGGAGATGATCAATAAGATCAATCAACTTCCATACAAAGGAATCAAGTCAGCTTCAGACACACAGATACTGGCTATTTATGGCAGCACCGGAATGGGTAAGACTACTCTGTGCAAGATAATGCGTAATCACTTTCGAAGAATGTTCAGAGTGTGCTACATACAGGTTGGAGCTAATAGCCTCGACCATCTTAGTCTACAAAAGATTGTGTTAAATAGCTGACCGTGAGCCTCTGCATCGACGGGTTTAACTGCACACTCTAAGCATTTGACTGCTTAGGTGGTCAGGCCATTAGGGCCCTTTTACTCTGTACTTTCCCTGTTTCAGTGGACTAATTTTGAATTTCATGTTGTCGCCTCGTTTCCATTTCATTTCCATTTTCGTTCGCGTTGTACGGATTTTATTTACTATTTCCACTGTTATGTTATGTTTCTATTGGCACCTGCAGATTTTTCGTTTCCACCATTATGCTACTATGGGAGCTGTAAGTGTTGCAGAATCGGTCAGTGTCTTGAAGATTTCCTCAGAAACTATGGGAGCAAGCATGCTTTGCAAGAGTTAGTATCCTCTCTGCAGAATCTCTACCATACGAAGTGATATCTTCAATATTGATCTGCTACACAAAAGAGAAAATATGGTTTGATGTAAGGGGTTCTTAATCCCACATGCACTGGGTGAGAAGAAACAATGGAAAAAGGGATTATAACATTAAGCTTAAGATGCTTACTATAATGCAAAGAAAATGCAGATCTGTATTTTCAATTTCCAATTCTAAATTAAGCTAAATGATATTGTGTTTTGATAGATGTATTAGTCAAATTTGAATTAAGTGATTCATCTTTGGCTTTATTTTTAATTATTATTATTAAATTGTTTAATTATTTCAAATGTTAGTTTTTCTATATTAAGAATGAAAAATAATTATTATTAATTATTTCAGAAGTTTTATTTTTAAGATAAAAAATGTTTCATTTATTTTTATAAAATTTATTTATAAGGGTGAAAATAATATTATGATGATATATGTTTTAATTTATTTTGTGTTTATTTTTGGACCATGTCTTGGTATATATGTATTATGATAAATGTCATACTCTAATGTAAAGTCAAGCATATTTGCATAGATTTCATCTTTGTACAAGATCTTTTATTTATTAACACTTGAATTCATGTTCATATATGCTCGATCTATCCATCTAATTATCCATAATAATATACACATTGATTCATAAACTATGTTTATCATTTATTTTGTGTTTATTTTTGGACCATGTCTTGGTATATATGTATTATGACAAATGTCATACTCTGATGTAAAGTCAATCATATTTGCATAGATTTCATCTCTGTGCAAGATCTTTTATTTATTAACACTTGACTTCATGTTCATATATGTTCGATCTATCCATCTAATTATCCATAATAATATACACATTGATTCATAAACTATGTTTATCATTTATTTTGTGTTTATTTTTGGACCATGTCTTGGTATATATGTATTATGACAAATGCCATACTTTGATGTAAAGTCAAGCATATTTGCATAGATTTCATCTCCGCACAAGATCTTTTATTTATTAACATTTGACTTCATGTTCATATATGCTTGATCTATCCATCTAATCATCCATAATAATATACACATTGATTCATAAACTATGTTTATCATTTATTTTGTGTTTATTTTTGGACCATGTCTTGGTATATATGTATTATGACAAATGTCATACTCTAATGTAAAGTCAAGCATATTTGCATAGATTTCATCTCCGGCAAGATCTTTTATTTATTAACACTTGACTTCATGTTCATATATGCTCGATCTATCCATCTAATTATCCATAATAATATACACATTGATTCATAAACTATGTTTATCATTTATTTTGTGTTTATTTTTGGACCATGTCTTGGTATATATGTATTATGACAAATGTCATACTCTGATGTAAAGTCAAGCATATTTGCATAGATTTCATCTTCGCACAAGATCTTTTATTTATTAACACTTGACTTCATGTTCATATATGCTCGATCTATCCATCTAATTATCCATAATAATATACACATTGATTCATAAACTATGTTTATCATTTATTTTGTGTTTATTTTTGGACCATGTCTTGGTATATATGTATTATGACAAATGCCATACTCTAATGTAAAGTCAAGCATATTTGCATAGATTTCATCTCTGTGCAAGATCTTTTATTTATTAACACTTGACTTCATGTTCATATATGCTCGATCTATCCATTTAATTATCCATAATAATATACACATTGATTCATAAACTATGTTTATCATTTATTTTGTGTTTATTTTTGGACCATGTCTTGGTATATATATGTATTATGACAAATGTCATACTCTGATGTAAAGTCAAGCATATTTGCATAGATTTCATCTACGTGCAAGATCTTTTATTTATTAACACTTGACTTCATGTTCATATATGCTTGATCTATCCATCTAATTATCCATAATAATATACACATTGATTCATAAACTATGTTTATCATTGATCTATTCCATCTATTTTATTCTAAATCAAGTCGACAATCATGGGGTCATCCTCATAACTATGAACTCAACTTGTCTAAACTCGAATTGGCCTATTGACCCCCTTTGCCTCTCACCTAAAGTCGTATGTGTGTGTGTGTGGGTGTTTATGTAAATTACTATGTATTGGTATGAAAATATTCTTTTCTATTCATTTTAGACAACACACATTCAATTATCTCTCAATTTAGGAGGATTTAGAAGGTCAATGAATAATAATGCATTTGGATTTGGTGCTTAAAAAGGAGTGACAAGTCTAATTTCTAAGAAAATTATCTATTGTAAGTCATTAAATTAACATCCTTAATTGACTTGACATAACAAAAAATAGTGAGACTCCATCAATTTGGAGATTTTTTTCAAGAGAAATGGTTAAAAAGGAAAATTAGAACAATATAACAATGTAGATGAAAGAGAAATTTTGACACAAATTTGCAAAAGGTTTTTTAAATGTAAATTTATATGATTTTTTTATTAATAAGTCTATTCTCTTGTTCAAAAATGAAATTCAACAGTTTTAAAATATGATTATAAGGTGTATTGTTTCATCACACATTTATATATCTATTGAACATGTATTTCTATGTCCTCTTTTTATAAGTTCACTTTTTGTGTCTTTTTTACACTGCTTCTTTATATAAATCTAGTTTGATGTGATGCCTTTAGTTTTTTATTATATTTTCAATACATTTAAAGTAATCAATATATCTTCCTTAATTAGCATTTTCATCGAGTTCACTATTCTCAAGAATAAAATAACAACAATCAATATTCTAATTTCTAACATATTACAACAAAACTAATTCCAATAACACTTATTATTAAAATGATTTGTGAAAAAATAATTCTTAAATGAAAATATAGTAATAACATAAAAAATATTAAAAAAATATTATAATTCATTAAATTCAATGGACAAAACATTTTATAGTCCATGTTAATGAACACTAGGAAAATTTATATTATTCAAATTTAATATCATTTTTCTTTTATTTTCTTCATTCATAAAAATATATTTCAATTTTATTAAATTAGAAATATTAAACAATAATAATTCCCCCATTGAATTATAACCATACTTGTACTTCTCAAAATCTAAATAAATAATGGATATCTACAGTAGCAAATAAGATGGCGTGCCATGATCATATATAAAAATTGAAACATAATTAAATATTTAAAAAATTAAAATTATTTCAGAATTATTTAATTTTTTATTTACTTAAGAGTTATTTTATACGTCATGATCATATATAAAAATTGAAACACAACTAAATGTTTTAAAAAAATCAAAACTATCTCAAAATTATTAAAGTTTTTTGTTTATTTAAGAATTATTTTATAATTTTTTCATTTACTTAGAATTATCTAATTTTTTTTTTAAAATTAAAATCTTCTAAGAAAATGAAAAAGATTTATAAAATTTTATGTAAATAAACATAAATTAATGTCAATTTTCTAAACATACAATTGATCACCTACCTTATGATCTTCCATGGATAAATTAATTCATCTAATTATCTAAGAAAATTATATGATGAATTTATTAATGATGATAATATTAAACCAAACAAAGATTCCAACAATTTTAGGTGTTTCTTCATATCTTCCCTTTTTAGTTGTTTGGTTAAACTAAAATTAAATAGAATTCTCTCTCAAAGTGCACACTCATTAGCATAATTATTTAGGACAGATCAATCTATATGTTTCTAACTCAATATTTTGAAGAATGATGAATGCTTCTTAGAAAGGAACATATTTTTCAACCATATTTTCAAAAAGTGGTTTTTTTTTTAACTTTCAACCTTACAATTAAGAAGGATATATTTTCTAAGAAAAGATCCATACCTTTCATCTTCTTGATGGATTCTTCCAAAATCCACTCCCTTTCACATTCTTGCAACTTTGAATTGTATTCTTCCTCATGCTTAACTATCATATTTCTCATTCACATAAGGATTTATATAATCCTTCTGAAAGTGATGACTTTAATTTTTTGAAACTCATAGTTCTTTTTCTATACTCCTCCATTATTTGTTTATTATCCCTTTTTTGTAGATCCAGAATTGTTCTTTCTTTTGTTCATGCTCCATAATTTTCCCTAAGACCCTATCTTGTAGGTTTAAATCTAGTATACACATAATTTTTTGGTTCCATGATTTATTTTTCTAACTCTTTAACAAATTTCTCTAACTCTTCTTTTGGAATTATTTCACTTTGTCTTTGGAATTGTATGAATTATAATACTTTGGATGTTGTTTATACTTTTGATGTTATTGTTACATTTTCATTTAAGAATTATTTTTTCACAAATCATTTTAGTAATAAGTGTTGTTGGAATTAGTTTTGTTTTTGATATTAGGGGAAAAGCAAATTTTGAAGGGATCTGCAACCCTTTACAACCAGAAAAGCCAGACTACAAAAAAGGACAGCCTGTATCTATCGAAAAGCCAGATCCCAAGCCAAGAACATCATGTTTTACATTTAGAGTTAATCTTGTGGGAACGAAGCGTCATTTCTAGAGAAGGCCCGGATGCTTTTGATTTTTTACTCGTGACTGTAATCCAACCTTCTTCCACTTGTGCTGCCTTTTCCTGCCAAGCCAGCACATCACAATCCTGGGATTGATCATTTGTAGCCCTGGGTGAAACATCCTTGACCAGGCGTGTAGACTGGTTCTTATCTAAAGAGCAGGCTGAAAGAGAAATCGAAGCCCCTCCACCAGAAAAGGCAGACGGAGACTTAGACCGAGGTTCAACGTGAGAGGAAGAATCAACCCCTTCCGAAGGACAAGCCAAGGGAGCGGCTCCTAATTTCTGTGATTCAGAAACAACCGCCTCTGAGAAACTCTTTTTTTCTTCAAATTTCTTCTCAATAGTATAATGATGTTGAGCAGCTCCAATCCACCAGTTTGCCTTTTTTATTTTTTTCTCAAAACCACAATGAGTAGCAGCATGTCCAGTCTTAAAACATCTTCTACAACGGAAAGGTAATCCCTCATAGTCTAGAGATTGAACCCAATTCCCCTTGGAGGATTCAAACGAAACCTCAGTAGGCAATCCATTTGACACATCAATTTCTACAAGTATTCGGGCAAAGGTGGAATGAAAGATATCAGAAGATGCATTGTCAACATACAAAAAATCCCCAAGAGCTTCCCCAACCGACTCGAGAAGAGAATCATTCCAGAGGTGGAGGGGAAGATTAGGCAAGCGAACCCAGATCGGGATTTTACTAAAGGTTTCAGACTGGAATTAGTTTTGTTGTAATATGTTAGAAGTTATAATATTGATTGTTGTTATTTTATTCTTGAGAATTTTTTATAAGTCATTTCAAATTAAAAATTAGCTATAAATAGAATTAACTCTTGACTAAATAAAATAAAATAATTCCCAATAATTATAAAGTAAAAATTAAAGTATCAAATACTAAATGAAAAAATGAATATTATTGTATCAACAAGTTTATTTAGTATATTTATATTATTTTAAAAGTAAGATAATAATATTATATAAATATATTATTATAAAAGACATATATTATAGAAAAAAATCATTGTACATTTATTAAAGATCCTTGTAACAAAAAATATATTTAAAAATAATAAAAATATTAAATAATTTAAAAATAATTTATTATATAAAATTTATTAAAAATCTTTTATATATATTATTAGATATTTTTTTATTTGTTCTTTTATTATATTTATTATTAAACCAATTTAATTAATTAAAATTTTATATTATTTAAAAATCGGGGCATCTTTATTTTAATTTATCTTACACCCGAGTTACATCTCCTACACATCGCTGCTGTTTTGAAATACAAGGCTATAATACTATCCGGTTGAGTATTTATAGGAAAGGATTCCACGGTATTTATTCTGGCAAGCAATGTGGGAGTAAAAAAAATAACTCTAAACCTAAAAACGGAGGAAAGAGTTAACCGAAACAGAATTTGTAAAAAGCAGAAACGTTGATGTCAGAAGGTACGTAAAATGTCTTAGGTGAATGGACCCGGCCACCTAAGCAGTCAACGCTTAGAGTGTGCCAATTAAGCCCGGCCAATCATTAAATATTGAATATTGTAACCAATGCCTCCACCATTGGTAATCTGCACTATTTTATGGAGGAATATGCTAATGGTCAAGGACCCAGACTAGCCTTAATTAATGTCGCCATTTTACCGTTGTGATGCATCATTGAATACCTGCTAGAATTCTCACTAAAACAACAGTCCTTTCCGCGTCGTTCGCGAAGTTTGATGCTTTGATAGGAAATCCACATCCATTACCAATGAGGCAACTGTAAGCAAGATCCCTTGTACCCAGCAGAGGATGAAAGTAGCATACCGCTCATATGAAAAGGAGAAAAATGAGTCGATCCAACACCTCTATGAAGATTTTGCTATGCTGCTTTTTTTGCGGTTAACTTAAAAATGCTTAGATACAGCCCGCATACCTTGGCAAAAGAAAACCACAGACCTCCACCCTTAAATCCCATAATAATGAAAGCAAAATAGAATCGATTTTCCATTTATAGAATGATTGCAAAAAATGTAGGGTGCGGGGAAATGATGTGGGAATCCAATACGACGGCGTTGTTTGCGGAAAGAAGATGCGGAGCTGGAGATGTCGTTCGTGAATGTCATTTTGGACGGCTTGGTAGGTGACGGCTTAGGAAAGGTGAAATTCCGTGCAGGAAATAGCATGCGAGAAGTAACATGCAAAAAGTCAGGGAGTTAGTTCCACAGAAACGGCACAAAGAGCATCAGCTTCCACAAATAGAATGTTCGCAGCTACCAAAGCATCATAAGCAATGGCATTCTACTAAGCAGATGAGGTAATGGTCGACCATTGTTTTGTGATGATAATCCTTTTAATTAGCAAAACAATTCCCTGGGGCAATAACCAGTAGTGAAATGAGATGGCCCGAGTGCACTATGATCGTGCATTTCTCACAGAACCAAAACTATTTAAAATAATTTGATTACTGCACGCGTCGCCATGGATGAGACCCAAACCTTCACCTCACTTGCAAATACAGACTCACTCCCATCTCTTTCTTTCAATAAAACACGAACAAATGTATGGGCATTTGATGCTTATGTTTCCCCTATTTTGGTGATGCTGTGCTGCTCGGTACAACTTTTGAATAAATGTTGTCCCTCATGCATCTTGTACATCACGGTATTTGTTTTTATTTTTTTAAGTCTTTTTTTAGTTTCCTGTTGCTGCCCTTTCTTCAACGCAGCTAATAACGCATGCATTATCAGCATGCATTACTCTATATTTAGATCCTACGTTTTGTTTCAGCATCTTTGTATTGGAACTGTCTTTTATATATATTCATAAATAAGAACTGTTTTGATTTTGAGCCTGCAAAATATATACAGAAAGTGTGTAGCTCTCTTCTGCTCTGTTTATCTGAGTTTATTGTTTATATTTGCTGCTGCTATAATTTTCTGTTCTCTTTTGTTTTCTGTGTTAACAATATTGGCTTTATCAGCTGGTTTTGGAAGCAGGGGTCTTTTAGATCCTACATTTGGTATCAGAGCAGGTATTTTCTTGAGGGTTAAAGATTTAGTGGTTAGAATTTCGCCAAAGGTTTACCATGTCGAATTCTAACTTCTTGCCCATTCCAGAATTTGATGGAAATGAGTATGATTATTGGTGCATAAAAATGATGACTTTTTTGATAGGAAAGGATTTGTGGGAGATTGTTGAATCAGGTTACCAGGAGCCAGCTGATTGGAATGCCCTCACAGCCAATGACAGAACAGTGAAAAAGGAAGCCAAGAAGAAGAATTCTCAAGCTTTGTTTCATAGTCAAATGGCTCTTGAAAATAGCTTATTTCCAAGGATTGTGGGTGCAAAGACAACAGAAGATGCTTGGAAGATTTTAAAGGAAGCTTACCAGGTAAGTGATTAGGTAAAAGTAGTTAAGTTGCAAACTTTAAAAAGAGATTTTGAAAATTTGAAAATGCAAGAATCTGAGAAAGTAAGTGATTATTGTGTGAGAGTTAAAGATGTGGTCAATAAGATGGCTACACTTGGAGAAATTGTGAACAGTGAGGTTTTGATCAAAAAGGTATTGCGGACTCTCACCCCAAAGTGGAACCATGTTGCCATTATCATAGAAGAAAGCAAAGATTTGAAAACATTTCAATTTGATCACTTGGTTGGATGTCTTATGTCACATGAAGAGAGATTGAAAGATTCATTTGGAGAAAGTGATGCGAAATCCTTTTCATCCAAATTGCAAATCACAAAGAAAGAAGATGCCAGCAGCAGCACCAAAAACAATGAAGGTCAAGGTAGAGGCAAAAATCAGAATTATGCAAAAGGAAATAGAGGTAGAGGTGGTTCAAGAGGAAGAGATGGTGGAAGAGGTGGTTCCAGAGGGCGAGGTAGAGGCTCTTTTGACAAGAGAAATGTTCAATGTTACCATTGTAATAAGTATGGCCACTATGAAAGGGAATGCAGATTAAAAGAAGGTAAAAGTGTTAATTATGCTAAAGAAAGTGATGAAAATCCTCCAGATCATTTATTTTTATCTTACTCAAAAGGTGAAACTAGTAGTAAAGAAGTTTGGTATCTAGATTCTGGACGCTCTAACCATATGACAGGAAATGAGAACTTGTTTTCAACAAAGGATGAGAGTTTCAAGTCCAAGATTCAGCTTGGTGATAACAAATCATTGGAGGTTGCTGCAAAAGGAGCTATGGAAGTCCACACAAAAGAAGGTATAAAGAGTGTTAATGATATCTATTTCACTCCACAGTTAAAACATAATTTGTTAAGTGTTGGACAGCTATGTGAGAAGAACTATAAAGTTGTTTTTGAGAATAAGAAATGTACAATTTTTGATAAGAATCAGGGCAATAGGATTGTGACTGTTGTGCCTATGACAAATAATAGAATGTTCCCTTTGAAGTTTGGTGAACATAATAGCAGCCTTGCTAATATGGCATATGAGAATATCAGTTCGTTATGGCATCTCAGGTATGGACATTTAAATTTTCATAGTTTGAAGATTCTCACATCAAATGCGTTAGTTTCTGGTTTACCTAAGGTTGAAGAGCACAAGGAGGTTTGTGAAGGATGTGCTAAAGGAAAGCATGCAAGGGAGAAATTTTCAAAAGGCAATGCATGGAGGGCCCATCATCCCCTTCAACTTGTTCATTCTGATATTTGTGGTCCTATGCAAACAAAGAGTTTGGGTAAGTCATCATATTTTATCACTTTTATAGATGATTACTCACGAAAATGTTGGGTGTATTTTTTGAAGGCCAAAGATGAAGCCCTTGATACATTCAAGAGGTTTAAAGCACTTGTGGAAAATGAGAAAGGGTGCAAAATCAAATGTTTAAGGACCGATCGTGGAGGAGAATTTTGTTCAAAAGCCTTCCAAGATTATTGTGAGGAGAATGGCATCAGGAGGTAGCTCACCATTGCATACACACCTCAACAGAATGGAGTAGTTGAAAGAAAAAGCTGAACAGTGGTAGAAATGGCAAGGAGTATGTTACAAACCAAGGGGTTAAGCAATGCTTTCTAGGGTGAAGCAGTTGCTACAACAATGTATATTCTCAATAGAAGCCCCACCAGTGCACTCGAAAAGATGACTCCTTATGAAGCATGGTATGAGAAAAGGTCTAATGTTAATCATTTCAAAGTTTTTGGTTGTTTGGCTTATGTCCATGCACCTAATCAAAATAGACAAAAGTTAGATGCAAAAAGTGAGTCATGTATTTTTTTTGGATATAGTGAGGAAAGTAAGGCTTATAAATTTTTTAATCCTCTCACTAATAAGCTTATTGTGTCAAGAGATGTGATTTTTGATGAAGGGGGAGTTTATGGTCATCAAAAAGGCCATATGGAGAAGTCAAAATCTGTTATTGTTGATGATATTGATCATGAGCAGCCCACTAATGTTTCTGCTGCAAGTGCTACAAATCCATCAAGTAGCCCCTCCTCTAGTTGTTCAATTCCAATTGCAAGTCCACCTTCAACTCCAAGTTCTAAAAGGAAGGTGAGAAGTTTGAGAGATATTTATGAAAGGAGTGCAAATCAAGCACATGAAGAAAATCCAATAGGTGAGACAGTTAATTTTGCTTTACTTTCCAAGGCTGATTTTGAACCATCATGTTTTGAAGATGCAAGTACTAATGAGTTATGGGTGCAAGCAATGAAAGAAGAGATGGATTCCATTCATAGGAATGACACTTGGGAGCTTACAGAGCTTCCACATGACAAGAAGAAGATTGGCACCAAATGGGTCTATAAGATTAAGTATAATAGTGATGGGAGTGTTGAAAGGCACAAGGCAAGATTGGTTGCCAAAGGCTTCACCCAGAAGTATGGGATTGATTATGAAGAGACATTTGCACCGGTTGCAAGACAAGAGACCATCAGAATGTTGATTTCATTAGCAGCTCAAAAGAATTGGAGCATACATCATATGGACGTGAAAAGTGCCTTCTTGAATGGGTACT